>SJYT01033598.1:309621-332070 GCA_006410635.1 Cephalophus harveyi
CCCCCCCCCCCCCCCCCCCCAATAAAATAACCATTAATAATAGGATCTAACAAGCTGCCATATTTTTAAATCTGTTATGAAAATCTCAACAGCCTAGCATTTTTATTTTTATATCCTTTTAAAAGTCACTTCTACATTTGCCCTAAACCTCACCTGACTAGTTTTCCTCCCAAATCTCTGATTGGGCATATACTCTGGTGAACTGTAACCTCCTTGTTTCTTAGCCTAGGCTTATCACCACCGGTCTATGGTTTAAATTAAGACACAGCCATCACATGCTAAGCTCTAGCGCTGTCTTCAGAAGGAAAGAATAATTATTCACCCCATCTGAGTCTGACTGTACCAGACATTAATCAAGAGGGCAAAAGCCTGATCCCTGAACTCTTCCCCTTTATGCACGCAGTTCCGAGACCCTCCCAGGCCATCAGATCATCGAGGTCTAAATATAGATCTACGCGCACCAGCAGTCCCTGACCCCCGTCACATGGTGCTGCTGACGAACGACTCCCTGGAGACGCTTTCGACCCAAACACACGTACACAAATTTGTGTGCATATCCATCCATATACACCATACCCACTGAATTCGTTAGCAAAGATGGGCATATCCATCCACTCAGAAAAGAGGGTCCCTCCCTAGAGACGCCCTCTTGGTGCACTTGGGCCACTCTGCACTGTAAGAGGACTTAGCTACGTTGCTCTCGCCTGACCTGCGCGGATCACGTTGAGGTAAGGTGACAATCAATACTCCACTGGTACGTAGACAGACAGACACACCTGCGTGCCCGCCAGCCCCCCTGTTCTGCTTTTTCTCAGGAACTGCACTGAAGTTTCCACGGTTCCCCGAGAAAGGAGCCTCCCTCCCGCCAGCAGCCCGCGAGGCTCCCAGGTACCCACAGTTCAGATTACTATCTCCCAGCCAGGTGACCCAAGACGACTCACCTGAGCTCAGGCAAGAGCAAGGGGACACTCTGTCCCAAGTAGCCAGCTAAACGGAGGAATTCAAGAATATCACCGTGTCAGTGGTGAGCACATGACTTCTGTTCCCTTTCTCTTCTAAGTCAAACCTTAAGATTTTAAGGCTCCGACACCAAAAATAAACAGCACCCCTCCCCCCCACCCACCCACGCACGAAAACTAGTCAAGAAGTAGAAGAAAACAACCTAGGAAGGAAGAAGAGGATGAAGAAAGGATGAACAGCGACGAGGACTCGGATAGATCCTCAAAAACTGTACCAAGATCTCGAGACAGAAGGCCTGGCTGTGGGATCCGGCTGAGAAAAACAAGGCAAAAACCCAAGTCTGTCCCCTCCTGGACCCCATCGGCTTGGGTCCCGCACCTGTTGGCACCGTGACCGCTCCAAGGGTGGCCCCAGACGCCCTCGGCGGCCAGGCAGGAGAACTCCCCACTCCACTCGCTTTCGCGGAACGCTCTGCACCAAGAGCGCTCGCTCGCCCTGCTCTCCCGACGCCTCCAGGGGCACCGACAGCGGGAGCGAGTCCGAGAGCCTGGGAGAGGGCAGCGCGCAGCAGGGTCGCGCGTTCCCGCAGCCGGGCTCTGGTTTCTCCCGGGAGAACTACTGATCAGGGAACAACTCACCTGCAGATGGACCCCGCGTCCTCGGCTTCCCGACTGTTTTCTGTGTGCCCACCAACGCAGCCAAAGGACAGGGAGCGAAAGCGCGCGGGAAGATGGGGGGGGGAAAAATAACTCGGTCCAACCAGTCTGGTGCCTTGTTTATACTGAAACTACGGCCGCGGCCGGGGCGCACACCCACTTGGCTCCGAAGGCCCGCCCCCGCCGTCAGCCCCGCCCCGCGCCCGTCTCACGGGCCAATCACGGCGAAGACCCTCGCCCACTCCGCCACCGCCCCCGGCGCCCGGGACCCGCCCACGCGTCCCCAGGGGCCCGGGACTCCAGCAGCGAGGTTGCCTCGGTGCCCTCCCACGCTGCGGAGCCCGGCGGAGCGCGGCGCCGCAGTGTTTACCAACGCTGGTTCGGCTAGCTCGGTCGGCGTGCGCTTCCTCCCAAGTGCACCTGCCGGGGGCTGTTTGTGCAGTCATGTGTGTGCCTGTGTGTGTTCGTTTACTTGTGTGCTACCTGTAAATACCGGCCCGACTTGTTATACCGTCTCTATTAACATAATTATGAGCTAGAGGTTACTGTCCGTGTAACTTTCAGAAGGGAGCGGAGAGAAACCACAAGAACATTCGCTCAGCAAATATTTATGGAAAGCCTGAGTGCTAGGGTTGTGCCAAACGCTGGGGGCACACTCCAGGTTGGTCCCTGCTATTATGAAGCTTACAGTCTAGTGGAGGACAAACATTAAGAAAATCGTCACCCGAACAAAACGTAAAACTGAGGCTGTTACAAGTGCCACAGTGAAAGGGAACTGTGCTGTGAAATAAGATTCTGGAGGCAAAGGGGTGGCCTGACCTCAGTAAATGTCTTGCTGTCATAGTAACCTTATACTTTATTGTTGGATACTTGATAACTATTTTAGAAAAAGAGGTAAAACCCTCAGTACTTCACCTTGTACGAAGAAAAATAGGCTGGAGGGAAGAAAAGATGAAAAACAGGGGAAGGAAGAGATGCAAGAAGAGAACAAAATCTTAAAGCATCAGGAAGATACATGTGTATGTATGGCTGAGTCCCTTTGCTGTCTACCTGAAACTATGACAACATTGTTAATTGGCTAAATGAAGTGAAGTCAGTCCTGTCTACTCTTTGCCACCCCATGGACTGTAGCCTGCCAGGCTCCTCTGTCCATGAAATTCTCCAGGTCAGAGTACTAGAGTGGGTAGCCATTACCTTCTCCAGGGCATCTTCCCAACCCAGGGATCAAACCCAGGTCTCTAATGAAGGCGGATTCTTTACAGTCTGAGCCACCAGGGAAACCCAATTTGCTATATGCTCTAATACAATATAAAAAGTTTTAAAAAATAAATACACGCACACACACATCAACAGACTCTCTTGCCTGCTATGTGACCTTGGATAAGTAAAGCAGCTTTTCTGAGCTTCCGTTTTCCCATGTATAAAACAACATTATTCATACTTGGCCTATAGGACTATAATTAGGATTACTTAGATAGAGGAACTTTGTTTGTCTCTGTGCCATCTCTCTCCCTCCTTCCTCCTTCCTGGGATGGAAACAGTGCTCTTGAAGTTCACCTTGCCTATGCTTAGCTCATCCCTCCCCTCAGCTTCTTCATCAGTGCCTCCTGGGGCTTCTCTTTCACTAATTATACTCCATCCTTCTCTTCTACAAATGGGTCTCCTCACCCCCCATGACTCAGGAAGACACTCTCACTTATCTGAGTTTCTCTACAGTTTAAAGAAGGAGCCATAAGGCCAAGACAGCTTGGCATGGCCAGCTAGCTATTCAGAGTAAAGCGCCAGGCTGGGGTGGCCCAGCCCTGTGGTGGTTGTGCTGGTTGGCTAGTCTTTCTAGCTCAGTTTTCCACCCTGGTTCTGCAGCAAACAAGCTGTAAGAGGTTGGGCAAGTCATTTCCAATCTTGAGCAATAAATAAGAGCTGGAGCAATAAATAAGAGCTGGAGTAAATCATGATTTCTTAATGGAAATGTTTGACATCCTTTGTAGTAGCCTCCGGATATACCCACCAGCCCAGAAGATTTGCCCAGTTTTACATTTTGCAGTTTTTCTTTCTTCCATCCAAATAAAAGATGTTTGTTTTAATTTCTCAAAAATATATAATAGATACTATGATACTATTGATTCAGTGCTTTTCCAAATCACATTCCTGCTCCCCATTCTGGCTCATCCCCCAGGGCCCCTTCCAGCTCTCTATCTGAGAGTAACACATAAAGAGACTGCTCCAGAGTTAGGTGGCTCAAACTCTAATCCTCTGTCTCTTAGCCAGTGATCAAACCTTAGAAAAGGCAAGGAAGAATTCTTGAGGCCCAGCTGATTCATCTTAAAAAAGCAGTCACGCTTTATAAAAGCAAATTCTTCTTGGAACAAAATGAAAAAATATAACACATAAAATAAACTTGGAAAAGTGTCCCTTGGAGAAGCCTTTTCTGACCTCCTTATTATTTTTTAAATTCATTTTAGTATTTATTTAATGCTTCCCAGGTGGCGCTAGTGGTAAAGAATCTGTCTGCCAATGCAGGAGATACTAGAGAGGTGGGTTTATTCTCTGAGTGGGGAAGATCTCCTGGAGAAGGGAATCGCAACCCACTCCAGTATTCTTGCCTGGAAAATCCCACGGACAGAGAAGCCTAGTGGGCCACAGACCATGGTGTCGCAAAGAGTGAACCTGACTGAGCACACATACACACAATGCCAGGTCTTAGTTGTGGCATGCAGGATCTTCAGCTGCAGTATATGGGATCTTATTTGCACCATGTGGGATCTAATTCCCTGACCAGGGATCAAATCCGGGCCCCTTGCATTGGGAGAGTGGAGTCTTAGCCACTGCACCACCAGGGAAGCCCCCTGATCTCCCTATTTAAAACTGTAATCCCCTCCCCCATCCATCTCATCCTCTGTTTTGTTGTTTCTTCCATAGCACTTTCTACCATTTAACGTACTGTCTATTTTACTTATTAGTATTTGCTTCCCTCCCCTTCATTATAAGTTCCATAAGAACCAAGTTTGTGGTTTCTTGTTGCATTTGTGGTCTTTCTGCTGTTTCCAATGTCTAGAACAGTATCTAACACATAATAAACACTCACTATCTATATGTTGGTTGAATGAATGAATGCCTCGCAAATGGTAAATAATAGCTTTTATGAGTATGTGTTTAATTACCCTTTATCATGAAAAGATATTTATTCCATCCTCTACTTGTCATCGTTTCTTTCTGGTCTTTGGACTCCATTGGCTCAGCTCTTGTCTCTGACATGTTGGTAAGCTCAGTAATGTTGGTCAAATTGATGCAAATAAACCCCTGCTGAGTAGGACCTCACTTGGGTAATAAAAACAGCCACTTGTATTGAGCTTCTGCTATGTGGCCAGCTCTGTGCTGAACATTATTTTTCTTTCCCTTCCCTTTGGACCTGAAGCTCACAAAATTAGAACAGTCATCACGACTGATTCAGGTCCCACATTCCTCCTTTTATTTCACTCACTTTCATTTCCCATCTAAGACCCCACTTCTCACCCAAAGCCACTTACTCCTTCTCACAGATGTGGTGCGGATGTTTTGATCTGCCTTTCATGAACGATGACGTATATTTTATGTGAGCACCACAAGAGTTTATTTACCTAAACATTATTGTGTGATCCATCTCATTTTCTTTCTTGCGGTTTTTTCTAAGTTTTGATCATCTATCCATCCATGTTGACATAAGTTGATGGTGTTCATTTCGTTTACTCACTTTTGAGTATTTCATCATATTCGTTTTATGGACTGAGTGACTATCACTTTCACTTTCATATTTGTTTATATTATCGTTTATCCTCACCAAAACGCTGGGATATAGGTACTGTTTTCTCCACTAATGAGATAAGGAATTAAGGCTTAAGAAGGTAAATAACTGCCAAGAACATTCAAATGGAGAAGCCATGAATGAAACTTGTATCTCTCTGATTCCAATGTTCCAATCCACTCTACAGAATGGATATAATTAAGATTTTTGAAATAATATCTGAAAAAAAATCCTCTATTTCTTGGTCATTTCACATCCAAGATATTTCTGTTAAAACTAGTAGCTATGGGTATATAAATTAAAACCAGAGTCTGGCTTTTTCATTGCTCTTAAAACTGGTAGATATGTGTAGATAAACCAGAGACCAGTTCTTTTTATTGCAAAGCAACATTTATCACTTCTCTCAGACACAAGTTAAATATCATTTTTTGTGGCTTATGATTTTCTTAAGATACAAGAAATTTAAATGAAAATCTCACAAAGAATAACTGCCTTCAAATGCTTAAAGCACATCATATCAAAGAGGAATAAGGCTCCAGAACACCAAATAAAACTAAATAGGGAAAAGTATAAAGGAATGGACCAAGGCTTCAGCGTAAGAAAAACAGTAACAAAGGTCTGTCTAGTCAAAGCTATAGTTTTTCCAGTAGTCATGTATGGATGTGAGAGTTGGACCATAAAAAAGGCTGAGTGCCAAAGGATTGATGCTTTCGAATTGTGGTGCTGAAGAGAAGAAGGTGCTCTTGAGAGTCCCTTGGACTGCAAGGAGATCAAGCCAGTCCATCCTAAAGGAAATCGGTCCTGAATATTCATCAGAAGGACTGATGCTGAAGCTGAAGCTCCAATACTTTGGCCACTTGATGTAAAGAGCTGATTCATTGGAAAAGACCTTGATGCTGGGAAAGATTGAAGGCAGGAGGAGAAAGGAATGACAGAGGATGAGATGGTTGGATGGCATCACCAATGCAATGGACATGAGTTTGAGAAACTCCAGGAGATGCTGAAGGACAGGGAAGCCTGGCATGCTGCAGTTCATGGGTCACAAAGAGTTGGACATGATTTAGTGACTGAACAACAATGCTCCCAATAGAACAGCAGCCTTTTTTGGTATTGAATTCCCTCTCTCTGGGTCTTAAAGGGCCTTGTGAAATGGCCAAGTAACTCTCCAGAACACTTCCACATATTCTCTTTCATTTAACTTCTTAGTGTCACTCTGAAATATGAAGGTGAAGAGTCCAAGGATATGGAATTTTAGCCCCAGTTTATAAATGGCAGGAAACAAAGGCATAGGTCACACTGCTTATCAACAGCCAGTCTAGACCACATCCTCAGTCTTCTCACTTTCAAAGCCAAGGAAGACAAACCCATGTTTTATAAGTATGATGTATACTGCCTCACGTATATTTTGACAGAAGATTACAAGCATTTCAGAAAGCAGGAACAGGAAGAATGACCAGATGCAATTTTGAGAAAAATCATTAAACAGTTCCTAAGCAAGGTATGTTAGTATAAGTTTGTAGCTGGTTAATTCGTCCTTTGTCTGAACTAATCGCAGTTTCTCTGGAATATGCAAAATCAACAGATAAAAAGAAACCAAACTCTATAATACCTAGGTACTGCAGAGATACCATTATTTTATATAAAAGAGCGGGGAAAGCGATTGCTTTTGCATGAGAATCAATTTAAAGAAAGAGGGAGGAAAGAAAACCACAAGATCCTCCCCCACCACCCGCCCCGTACTGCACCCTTTCACAAAGGGAGGATGAAATACTACAGCGGTGTGGCTCAGTAGAGACAAAGACATTTTGGAACCAGAGGTCTGATTTATTGGGATCCTCTTTGGATTCTCCCTTTCATGTGGCTATAATGGGATGATGAGATGTTGATCAGGTCAATTAGAGCAGCCTTGCTCTAGACCTTACAAAAAAAACCCTTATATTGCCCTGCTTTTTAGCATGATTTCCCCTGACTTCCCTTTCCTCGTCTGAGAGCCTAGAGTGAAACGGGGAAGGAAGCTGCTTGGCATGCTTGGGTTTCGTGGCCTCTTCCTCATTCTAGCCTGAGTAAAACGAACCCTGCCCATGGGCCCTCCTGGCCTATGAGGGGCCGTGTTGGAATTGCACAGCAATAAAGTGTGTATGTGTTTGACATTGACCTCTATTCCTACCTTTTCTTGGAACCTGAAGGAAGGATGGTGAGCACAGGACTTGAAAACTTAGATATTCAAGATTCTGAGTCCCTGGCCCTTCATAACTATAAAATGAACCCTGCCACGTGGGAGGAATTTTTGCAATGAAACACATGATTGGGTCAGCCTTGGAATGGTCTCCTCAATAATAATTCCTAACAATTGTTATCATTTACAATGTTCTTTCACAGCACTGTCTCATTTAGGGAGAATACTGAGTTCATGAAGGTCACTCGGTTCTAATGGTGGTTATTACAGAGGCATATATTTTCCTTCCTGGGATCACTAAAAATATTATAGAGAGCCAGTCATTTAGATTTGCTAAGTTATCACTAAGTAAAAAGGAATTGACTAGAAAAGGTAACTTCAGGGAAGTCTCTTCCACACATCTAGGTGATCCTCTAGGTGACAAATTGTCACTGTTTGTCTACTGGACTTTCAAGTTGTAGAGAAGAATGTCACAACTGCATGGAAAATTCCACAAAGTAGGTAGGTTTTCATAGTAGGTTTTCAAAGTGCCCTAATAAGATGTAAAAGTTACCATATTTTCATTTATACCAGACAAGAACTACAGAAAAACAAATATATTATTTTTCCTTTATAAGCATCATTATTTTGCTCATTTGCCAATTCTTACTTATTTATACAAAGTAATTTTTGCAATACCCTCAGAAGGGATATTGACATTGAGAAACAATATTGCTTGGCCTGGTTATGAGACAGTCTCATCAGCATTGATTGTATAATGCATAGTGATTTTTTTTATACAGAGAAAGAAATATTTCATAACCTTAAATACTATTTTAATATCTTGTATCAGTTTCAGCAAACTCCAGGAGATGGTGAAGGACAGGGAAGCCTGGTGTGCTGCAGTCCATGGGGTCACAAAGAGATGGACACGGCTGAGCAACTAAATAATAAATCATTCTTTTGAGAGGAGATTCAACTATATTTAACATGAATTTATTTAGATAAATATTCTTCACCTTGTAAAATCTTTATAGTGAATGGTAAACATACTATTTCTCTAGTTCAAATTTCTCTTTATAGTGGTTTGGTCTGGTTTCTTGTGGAGGAATTGATCTTATAATGAATGAAGAAAAAGTTTTATGTTTCATATTCTTATATCCTTTAATATTGTCTGATTATTTTGCTAGACAAACCCCTCAGTTTTGACTAATTACCAGTCTATGTCCTAGAACATTGAGTGTTGTAGGGAAGGGAGAAAATGAATAATAGAATAACAAAATCTTAGAGCTGAGAAAAATTAACGATCATCTCTGTTCATCTTTCCCCACCTCAATGCCACCAACCAAGGCGTTTATTAATTGAGGAAATTTAATACTAAGAGATTAGATGATCTCTCCAAGGCCATCCAACAAGGGAAGAGCAAAAGTTATACAAGTCAAAGAGCCTGGATGGTAAGTCCAAGACTTCAAAACCTACCTGATTTGACTTCCTAATTATTCCTTCAGAGCTGAAATTTGTGGAGCTACTTTGAGGTTCAGTTCAGTTCAGTTCAGTCACTCAGGCATGTCCAACTCTTTGTGACCCCATGGACTGCAAGATGCCAGGCCTCCCTGTCCATCACCAACTCCCAGAGCTTACTCAAACTCATGTGAGTTTATGATGCCATCGAACCATCTCATCCTCTGTCATCCCCTTCTCCTCTAGCCTTTGATCTTTTCCAGCATTAGGGTCTTCAAATGAGTCAGCTCTTCCCATCAGGTGGCCAAAGGATTGGAGTTTCAGCTTCAACATCAGTCCTTCCAGTGAACACTCAGGACTGATTTCCTTTAGGATGGACTGGTTGGATATCTTTGCAGTCCAAGGAACTCTCAAGAGTCTTCTCCAACACCACAGTTCAAAAGCATCAATTCTTCGGCATTTAGCTAGTCCAACTCTCACATCCATATGAGACTACGGGAAAAACAATAGCTTTGACTAGACGGACCTTTGTTGGCAAAGTAATGTCTCTGCTTTTTAATATGCTGTCTAGGTTGGTCATAACTTTTCTTCCAAGGAGTAAGCGTCTTTTAATTTCATGGCTGCAATCACCATCTGCAGTGATTTTGGAGCCCCCCAAAACAAAGTCAGCCACTGTTTCCATTGTTTTCCCATCTATTTGCCATGAAGTGATGGGACTGGATGCCATGATCTTTGTTTTCTGAATGTTGAGCTTTAAGCCAACTTTTTCGCTCTCCTCTTTCACTTTCATCAAGAGGCTAAAAAGAAATGCAAAAAAGCAAAATGGCTGTCTGAGGAGGCCTTAGAAATAGCTGTGAAAAGAAGAGAAGCAAAAAGCAAAGGAGAAAAGGAAAGATATAAGCATCTGAATGCAGAGTTCCAAAGAATAGCAAGGAGAGATAAGAAAGCCTTCCTCAGCGATCAATGCAAAGGAATAGAGGAAAAGAACAGAATGGGAAAGACTAGAGATCTCTTCAAGAAAATTAGAGGTATCAAGGAAACATTTCATGGAAAGATGGGCTCAATAAGTGACAGAAATGGTATGGATCTAACAGAAGCAGAAGATGTTAAGAAGAGGTGGCAAGAATACACAGAAGAACTGTACAAAAAAGAGCTTCACGACCAAGATAATCATGATGGTGTGATCACTCACCTAGAGCTAGACATCCTGGAATGTGAAGTCAAGTGGGCCTTAGAAAGCATCACTACAAACAAAGCTAGTGGAGGTGATGGAATTCCAGTGGAGCTATTTCAAATCCTGAAAGATGATGCTGTAAAAGTACTGCACTCAATATGCCAGCAAATTTGGAAAACTCAGCAGTGGCCACAGGACTGGAAAAGGTCAGTTTTCATTCCAATCCTAAAGAAAGGCAATGCCAAAGAATGCTCAAACTGCCAGACAATTGCACTCATCTCACACACTAGTACAGAGAAGGCAATGGCAACCCACTCCAATACTCTTGCCTGGAAAATCCCATGGACAGAGGAGCCTGGTGGTCTGCAGTCCATGGGGTCGTAAAGAGTCAGACATGACTGAGTGACTTCCCTTTCACTTTTCACTTTCATGCATTGGAAAAGGAAATGGCAACCTACTCCAGTGTTCTTGCCTGGAGAATCCCAGGGACGGGGGAGCCTGACAGGCTGCCATCTATGGGGTTGCACAGAGTCGGACACGACTGAAGCGACTTAGCAGCAGCAGCAGCAGCACACACTAGTAAAATAATGCTCAAAATTCTCCAAGCTAGGCTTCAGCAATACGTGAATTGTGAACTGCCAGATGTTCAAGCTGGTTTTAGAAAAGGCAGAGAAACCAGAGATCAAATTGACAACATTTGCTGGATCGTGGAAAAAGCAAGAGAGTTCCAGAAAAAACATCTATTTCTGCTTTATTGACTATGCCAAAGCCTTTGACTGTGTGGATCACAAGAAACTGTGGAGAATTCTGAAAGAGATGGGAATACCAGACCACCTGACCTGCCTCTTGAGAAATCTGTATGCAGGTAAGGAGGCAACATTTAGAACTGGACATGGAACAACAGACTGGTTCCAAATAGGAAAAGGCTGTATATTGTCACCCTGCTTATTTAACTTATATACAGAGTACATCATGAGAAACCCTGGGCTGGAAGAAGCACAAGCTGGAATCAAGATTGCCGGGAGAAATATCAATAACCTCAGATATGCAGATGAGACCACCCTTATGACAGAAAGTGAAGAGGAACTAAAGAGCCTCTTGATGAAAGTGAAAGAGAAGAGTGAAAAAGTTGGCTTAAAGCTCAATATTCAGGATACGAAGATCATGGCATCTGGTCCCATCACTTCATGGGAAATAGATGGGGAAACAGTGGAAACAGTATCAGACTTTACTTTTTTGGGCTCCAAAATCACTGCAGATGGTGACTGCAGCCATAAAATTAAAAGGCGCTTACTACTTGGAAGGAAAGTTATGACCAACCTAGATCACATATTAAAAAGCAGAGACATCACTTTGCCAACAAAGGTCCGTCTAGTCAAGGCTATGGTTTTTCCTGTGGTCATGTATGGATGTAAAATTTGAACTGTGAAGAAAGCTGAGCATCGAAGAATTTATGCTTTTTGAACTGTGGTGTTGGAGAAGACTCTTCGAGAGTCCCTTGGACTTCAAGGAGATGCAACCAGCCCATCCTAAAGATCAGTCCTCGGTGTTCATTGGAAGGACTGATGCTAAAGCTGAAACTCCAATACTTTGGCCAATTCATGCGAAGAGTTGACTCATTGGAGAAGACTCCTGATGCTGGGAGGGATTGAGGGCAGGAGGAGAAGGGGATGACAGAGGATGAGATAGCTGGATGGCATCACTGACTCAATGGATATGAGTTTGAGTAAACTCCGGGACTTGGTGATGGACAGGGAGGCCTGGTGTGCTGCGATTCATGGGGTCACAAATAGTCAGAGATGACTGAGTGGCTGAACTGAACTGAACTGAAGATAATGGTATTGCTCTTCACAGTTTTATAAATGCAGAAAGTAAACTTTGCTAAAGTAGAATAGCTAAGAATAAGTAAAGAAGGGAAGTTTAAATTATTATGCTCAAAGCTTTCAAGTAATTACAGAAAGAATGAATCAGTGTAACAATTAGGTCAGAAAAATGATCCTGTCAGATCTAGTTTATAGAACATATTGAAACTTCTTTGATTTTCTGTCAAAGAATAGTAACTGTGAGGGGTAAAAGAGTTATATAAAATTTGGGGTACAGAAAGAGTTTCTCCAAAGGATTTTGGTAACCTCTTTGACTTGAGAATCACTGCCTCACAAATATTGTTTGGCATCAACATGAAGAGGAGACTTTTACTATGCACATTGAATAGTAAATTAAATAGTAAATAGTTGAATTTAATATTCTAAGAAAGAGAATTTTTAGTGTTATCTCTGCATGGGTCAAAACATAGATGTAATACAGCGTCCATTTGTAAGGCACCAGTTAATAAGAGAAATTGCTAAAGCTTCAAGTATCTAGGAGTAAGCAATTAGCATGGCAACAGCACTCAAAGTCATACTAAGATGCAAAAGAAATCTGAACATTTATTTAAAGAAGGGAAGGTTTGTGGAGGAGAGCATCAGACATGCCTTCAAATATTTACAAGGTTACTACCTACATAGTAGAGGAAATCAAGTGTTTTGAGTCATAGAATATAAGAAAAGGGCATTTCTAATAGTCATCTTATAAACTGGATTGGATTGTCATTGAAGTAGAAGAATTTATGATCAGTGGAGGTTTGAAAATATAGGTTGTGCAACCTCTCATCAGAGGTATCATCTCTTGAATTTTTCCATTGGATGTAGGAAGTGTGTTAACACTAGGATTTTTTTGTGTTTCCAAAAATGTGTAATCCAACTAGACCCAGTTTACGTATAAGGCAACTCATTAGTTTATACAAAGGGAAAACATGAGAGAGGGCATGCTTCAGGAATGGTTAATAACCAGAAGTTCACATAACCCTGTCACCAGGGATACAGTTCCATTTTCCAATCTGGCTTCACTCATGTTGACTCTAAATTGGCATGGATTTTGAGTCCCTAATGTAGAGTCTTGGTTGTGAATCATCATCTTAAGGAATCAAGATGTTGGAATTAAAAACAAACCCAAAGGCAAGAGAGTGGTTTTCTTCTAGAAAGACTATCTCTTTGCTAGCAGGTGATTTGGTTGGGTTAGGCTTTGGAACACCATGTTTTTATAAATTGTCTTTTTTTGGCTGCCCTGTGTCATCACTGCAGCACATAGGCATTCTCTAATTGGAGTACGAAGGCTTCTTGTTGGGGCGCGTGGGCTGCTCTTATTGCAGAGCATAGTCTTTAGAGCATGGGGCTTCAATAGTTGTGGTGCAGGCTTAGTTGCTCTGTGGCATATGGGATCTTAGTTCGCTGAGCAGGGATTAAATCAATGTCCCCTGCACTGAAAGGTGAATTCTTAACCACTGTTCCACCAAGGAAATCTGTAGGGATGTGTCTTGAGCTCCTTTCATTTTTTGAAATTGTCTTGAGCTTCTTTGCGTTAGCCCACACAAAAGAGAACTCAGTTTCAGAGACTCTTTATAGTTGAAAAATAAACTTTGGTAAAGACATTTGTTTTGTCAATTCAAAAAAAATCTGAAATCATGAAAATCTTTTATTACCAGGCTCAAAGTCACGATGTGTTATAAAAGGAAGTTACCAGCATTTTAATCCTCCGTTAGAACCATAGACACCCACGCAGCTATTATCAGAAGAAAAGGTAAGAAAACATTTTTTTTTCCACCAACGGAAAAGAATTTGGAATAACACATTAGTCTCTTCTTTTTCTGACTAATGTTCAGTATTTACTTTAACTTTGCCAATGTGTTTTTCACAGTAATAACTGCTTCTCTGTCCTGAATGAATAGATTAGTTATAGGAAAGATTTGCATGATGGAGAATCAATAGGGCAAGTTTAAATACCCAGATGATATGGGGAGAGGAAACAGGACAAAATAATCTGGAAATTGTTGACAAATTGTGAGCAAAGAAATGAAAAATATACATATATATACTTTGGGGAAGAAAAAGAAGGTCTGTGATGGCAAAAGTGAAAATACCAGGAAAATTCAGGTAAGTGGTTTTAAGGTTATGCTTTATCCCACACTCATAAAAAATGGTTTGAGCTGATGTATTCTGTCCTTTAGTAGAAGAAAAACAACTTTCACAATTAACTCCCTAGACATACACTCACCCAATATGAAGTGGAGTATGTTGATCATATATATGTGAGAGTACTTTAAGAGAGTTTTATTGCATAAACTCTGATACTTTGGCCACCTGATGCAAAGAACTCACTCACTGGAAAAGACCCTGATGCTGGGAAAGATTGAAGGTGGAAGGAGAAGGGAATGACAGAGGATGAGATGGTTGAATGGCATGACCAACTCTATGGACATGAGTTTGAGTAAGTTTCGGGAGTTGGTGATGGACAGGGTAGCCTGGCATGCTGCAGTCCATGGGGTCGAAAAGAGTTGGACATGACTGAGCAACTGAACTGATTGCTTAAACAAGGGATAAGAGAGAGGAAGGGAAAAGGAGACATTTTTCTATGGATATTTTGCTGTTGCCCCATTCTCTTTGATTGTGATGCATGAATCTCATTTGTGGGATTGAGCTTGGTGTGCTAGGGCCATATTTTAAAACTCAGGTAGCACTTCTTCCAGTTATCCACTGCCTTTCTGGTAGATTTCGTCATTAGGATCTGCAGGGTAAGCCTCATAAAAATTATTGTTTTATCACCTCACATTAAAGTGACTGGTATGATGGTCTGGCTGTCTTAAGCGAATGGCTAATTATCCATCTTTTACCATTTGCAAGGTCAGTGTATCAGCTGCTGAGAGGGCCAGTATTGGGTAAAGGGCTAACAAGAATTTGAGAGGTTTTGTGAACAGATCAATGACCTTCGTTTGTCATAGGAGGTAAAACAGGCTCTAATAATTCCAGTAGAGGGTGGCTCAGAGGTTAAAGCGTCTGCCTCCAATGCGGGAGACCTGGGTTCGATCCCTGGGTCGGGAAGATCCCCTGGAGAAGGAAATGGCAATCCACTCCAGTATTCTTGCCTGGAGAATCCCACGGACAGAGAAGCCTCTTAGGTTACAGTCCACGGGGTCGCAAAGTTGGACACGACTGAGCGACTGAACTGAACTGAACTGAACTGAACTATTTGCAAGGTCAGTGTATCAGCTGCTGAGAGGGCCAGTATTGGGTAAAGGGCTAACAAGAATTTGAGAGGTTTTGTGAACAGATCAATGACCTTCGTTTGTCATAGGAGGTAAAACAGGCTCTAATAATTCCAGTAGAGGGTGGCTCAGAGGTTAAAGCGTCTGCCTCCAATGCGGGAGACCTGGGTTCGATCCCTGGGTCGGGAAGATCCCCTGGAGAAGGAAATGGCAATCCACTCCAGTATTCTTGCCTGGAGAATCCCACGGACAGAGAAGCCTCTTAGGTTACAGTCCACGGGGTCGCAAAGTTGGACACGACTGAGCGACTGAACTGAACTGAACTGAACTGAACTATTTGCAAGGTCAGTGTATCAGCTGCTGAGAGGGCCAGTATTGGGTAAAGGGCTAACAAGAATTTGAGAGGTTTTGTGAACAGATCAATGACCTTCGTTTGTCATAGGAGGTAAAACAGGCTCTAATAATTCCAGTAGAGGGCACACATTCCTACATGAGCATGTCCTTATGTCAGAGGCCAGCAGCAGATGAAAGTGATAAAGATAGTAGGAAGAGTAAGAACAATAATTACTAATTGAATTATTACTCAGGACACATATAGTTTTTGTTTCATTTAAATTTTGAAACCAGCTGTTGCTGCTGCTAAGTGATTGCTGCTAAGTTGCTGCTGCTAAGTTGCTTCAGTCATGTCTGACTCTGTGCGACCCCATAGATGGCAGCCCACCAGGCTCCTCCATCCCTGCGCTTCTCCAGGCAAGAGCACTGGAGTGGGTTGCCATTTCCTTCTCCAACGCATGAAAGCGAAAAGTGAAAGTGAAGTTGCTCAGTCATGTCCGACGCTTAGCGACCCCATGGACTGCAGCCTACCAGGCTCCTCCATCCATGGGATTCTCCAGGCAAAAGTACTGGAGTTGGGTGCCATCGTCTTCTCTGTGAAACCAGCATAAAACATTTTTATTATCCTGTTTTTACTAATGAAGCAGCAGGCTTTTAGAATTTAAGAAATATACCAGAATGAGTTGACCAAGCTTATATCTAACAAATAAGGCTTTTGAACCCAGGACGAGAAGGCAGGTTAATACCTGAAGAATAGTCAAGACTACAATTAACATCTTACAGGGGTGGCTCAGACAGTAAAGAATCTGCCTGCAAAACACAAAACCTGGGTTTGATCCCTGGGTCAGGAAAATTCCCTGGAGAAGGGAATGACAACCCACTCCAGTATTCTTGCCTGGACAATTCCACGAACAAAGGAGCCTTGTGGGCTATAGTCCATGGAGTCGTAAAAGAGTTGGACAAGACTGAGTGGCTAAACACTGCAGCTATTACAGTGCTCTGGCAATGAACTAATATTACTTCCTCTGACTATATTTTCAATGCAGCAATATTTCTGCAGGATGTTAGGTGTTCTGGAGTTATGGGGTGGTTCTGGGTAAGAGTGGAATAGGATTCATGAGAAATCTGGGTTACATGATTTTAAGCAAGTTTTTCTTATTAATAAGAACTCTCTAAGAAGGAGATATAATTTCAAACATCATCAGTGTATTACAGAGTATTATCTCCAGTGGAACACAATTTGTTAAGAGTTGAACTAGGGTGTATCATTATCATGAGAACATATGAGAACTTACTCTCAAAAAAATGGGAACAAATAATATTATTAGGATAAAGAAGAGAAGAATTGCCTAAATTTAGAGAGAATTAGGGGACAGAGTCAAAAGATCCTATCTGCTTAATCTAAAATATTTTTTGAAACTCCTGTATCTTAAAACCTCAGTTGAAAGTTATACCTCTCTTTATCTTCAAGGTTGTATGTATACAATGGACATACTTGAATAGAGATTGTAAACATCAGAAATTATACGATGATCTGTATGTTTTTTTCCCCCTCTGAATTTAAGGGGACTGCTAACCAAGACATGTAGAGTATAAAAACAAAATAAAAATTTAACATATATATGTTTGAAATCACAGGATTGTATCATCAGACTATATTGAGCACATAGCTTAAATAAGAATTTACTTTTGAGGCAGACCAAACCTCTGATCACAGAAATCCTTTTATTGATTAAGATGCTATCTCTATTGCTTTGTGCACTCTGCAGAATCTGTTTGAACCTCAGTGCCTGAACTCAAAGAATAATGGGACATAAGTTCAAGTGAGTTATTTATTTAAGTCAAAAGAGGCCTTGAGAGGTTCTTACATTATCCAAATAACATAACTGAGGCCAGCTAGGGAGCCATATAATCTCAAGGCAGACTGATGACAGAGACAGGGCTTCGAGTTTCCATTCACCTGATTTGTGGCACTTTAAGAGACTATCCACCTGTCATTTTGTATCTCCGTCCTCAGAGCTATAGTGTGTTTTGTGAGTCAAAAAGCTTCCGAGCTAATTAGAAGTCAAAACAAGATTGCATCCAATGAGCACATGAAAGAAAACAGGTTTCAAGTGGGCTTAGAAGGAAAAGAATGGACTATATTTCTACTTAGAAAGCATTTTGGGAATGAAGCTAAGCACTTAGAGAGAGTTAATATTTACCATGATGTGTAATTATAGGAATTTGAGTTGATGCTCCTGAGTAAAAATGGTCCCCATCTTTTCACCAAGCAGTTTCTGCTCAGCCATGGGGAAGGAGCAAACAAGACCACTGAGAGATGTGACTGAATTATTAAAAACACAGTTTGCTTATAAGGATTAATTGTGAATTCTGAATCAATATTTTATCATTTTAGCTAGTGAAAAATGTATGAGACAGCCCCCTTTTTGTAAGCATCCCAGCTTAATTTTAAAAAGATCTAATCCTCCAATTGTCATTGCCTTCTTTACCTGTATTATGTTGATTAGCTAGATTCTGATTCAGCTAGGAGCAGTCTCTTAAGAGTCTCTGTGCCCACCAAAACATCCCCTACATCCCTCCCCCCACCACACACACACAACTATTTAATGATTTATTTACTCAGTGAGAAAACATTTACTGGTTACTCAAATGCAGGTTACTGTTAAGTGGTTTTTTGGTATGTGCAGATGACAGATACATAGTCCAAGCCTAGGAGCAACATACAGACATCACCATGAAGAAATTGTGTTGTTGAGCCACTAAGTCATGCCCAATTCTTTGTGAGTCCATGAACTACAGTGCACCAGGCTTCCTGTCCTTCATTATCTCCCAGAATATGCTCAAACTCATGTTCATTGAGTCAGTGATGCCATCCAAACATTTCATTCTCTGCTGCTGCCTTCTTTTTTTGCCTTCAATATTTCCCAGCATCAGGGTCTTTTCCAGTGAGTCAGCTCTTCACAGCAAGTGGTCAAAGTAATAAAGCTTCAGCATTCAGTTCAGTTCAGTAGCTTCCATTTAGTAGCTCAGACTCTTTGCGACCCCATGAACTGCAGCACGCCAGGCCTCCCTGTCTATCACCAACTCCTGGAGTGCACCCAAACCCATGTCCATTGAGTCGGTGATGCCATCCAACCATCTCATCCTCTGTTGTCCGCTTCTCCTTCTGCCTTCAATCTTTCCCAGCATCAGGATCTTTTCCAATGAGTCAGCTCTTCGCATCAGGTGGCCAAAGTATTGGAGTTTCAGCTTAAACATCAGTCCTACCAATAAACACCCAGGACTGATCTCCTTTAGAATGGACTGGTTGGATCTCTTTGCAGTCCAAGGGACTCTCAAGAGTCTTCTCCAACACCACAGTTCAAAAGCATCAATTCTTCGGCTCTCAGTTTTCTTCACAGTTCAACTCTCACATCCACACGTGACCACTGGAAAAACCATAGCCTTGACTAGACGGACCTTTGTTGACAAGGTAATATCTCTGCTTTTCAATATGCTGTCTAGGTTGGTCTTAACTTTCCTTCTAAGGAGTAAGCATCTTTTAATTTCATGGCTTCAATCACCATCTGCAGTGATGTGGGAGCCCAGAAAAATACAGTCTGCCACTGTATCCCCATCTATTTGCCATGAAGTGATGGGACTGGATGCCATGATCTTAGTTTTCTGGATGTTGAGCTTTAAGCCAACTTTTTCACTCTCCTCTTTCACTTTCATCAAGAGCCTTTTTAGTTCCTTTTCACTTTCTGCCATAAGGGTGGTGTTATCTGCATATCTGAGGTTATTGATGTTTCTCCTGGCAATCTTGATTCCAGCTTGTGCTTCTTCCAGCCCAGTGTTTCTCATGATGTACTCTGCATATAAGTTAAATAAGCAGGGTGACAATATACAGCCTTGACGCACTCCTTTTCCTATTTGGAACCAGTGTGCTGTTCCATGTCCAGTTCTAACTGCTGCTTCCTGACCTGCATATTGGTTTCTCAAGAGGCAGGTCAGGTGGTCTGGTATTCCCATCTCTTTCAGAATTTTCCATAGTTTATTGTGATCCACACAGTCAAAGGCTTTGGCATAGTCAATAAAGCAGAAATAGATGCTTTATTTTCTAAATGCTTGTAGAAGGTCTATAAGACCTTCTAGAACTAACATCCAAAAAAGATATCCTTTTCATTCTAGGGGACTGGAATGCAAAAGTAGGAATTCAAGAAGTACCTGGAGTAACAGGCAAATTTGGCCTTGGAGTACAGAATGAAGCAGGGTAAAGGCTAGTAGAGTTCTGCCAAGAGAACGCACTGGTCATAGCAAACACCCACTTCCAACAACACAAAAGAAGACTCTACACATGGACATCACCAAATGGTCAACACCGAAATCAGATTGATTATACTCTTTGCAGCCAAAGATAGAGAAGCTCTATACAGTCAGCAAAAACAAGACTGGGAGCTGACTGTGGCTCAGATCATTAACTCCTTATTGCCAAAAGCTTCAGCATTAGTCCTTCTGATATTTAGGGTTGATTTCCTTCATGATTAATTGCTTACATGTAATCCAACTTTCCTTATGCACATCATTTTGTGTGTTTGTGGTTTATGTGTGCTTGTGTTAATACGTGATAGATATATCTATTGATTCACAACAGTAGAAATAAGAACCCAAGGATCAATGTCTCCTCCCGTCTATTTTCAGAGGACAATGTTATCTTTTCCTTAAAGTGTCTCCCAGTCCAACAGCTCTTGGAAGTTCTCAAGGAAGTGTATGACATGGAAGGACTGTAAACATATGGATATGTATATGAGTGTGGAGTTTGAATCCTGTATACATGACTTAATAGCCTTGTAACCTTAGGTAAGTTCCTTAGGTAATCTCAATTTTGTAATCTATATAATGAAAATGAACAAAGTACCTACCTTGTCTCCCCAAATTTGTTATAAAGATGAATTATAAGAACACATAGAATAGTGCCTGATAAAAAGTAACTCCTTAATAGTCATTTATTCTAATTATATCTATAATGATATGGACTATTTTTCAATGACTCTGAGATGCACTTCATTTTCCTACTTCAGCATCTCTGAAATTAGGATGTTACTTTGAAATTATAGTGTCTTAAATAAAATAAGTTATCTTTATAAAATTCATATTTGTATATAATCATATATAATGTTAACATATGTATGAATAATATATATTATCATAGATTCGTGAGTAGTCTTATCAGCTCTCTTAATTTATTGTTCAGTTGCTCAGTCATGTCCGGTTCTTTGTAACCCCATGGACTGCAGCACACCAGGCTTCCCTGTCCTTCATTATCTCCTAGAGTTTGCTTAAACTTATATCCACTGAGTCGGTGATGCCATCCAAGCATCTCATCCTCGATGGCCCTCTTCTCCTCCTGCTCTCATTATTTTCTGGCATCAGGTTCTTTTCCAGTGAGTTGGCTCTTTGTATCAGGTGGCCAAATTGTTGGAGGTTCAGCTTCAACGTCAGTCCTTCCAATGAATATTCAGGACTGATTTCCTTTAAGATGGACTAGTTTGATCTTCTTGCAGTCCAAGGGACTCTCAAGCGTCTTCTCCAACACACGGTTCAAAAACATCAATTCTTCAGCCCTCAGCTTTCTTGATAGTCCAACTCTCACATCCATACATGACTACTGGGAAAACCATAGCTTTGACTACATGTACCTTTGTTGGCAAAGTAATTTCTCTGCTTTTTAATACTCTGTCTAGGTTTGTCATAGCTTTTCTAAGGAGTTGCTGCTGCTGCTGCTGCTGCTGCTAAGTCGCTTCAGTAGTGTCCGACTCTGTGCAACCCCATAGATGGCAGCCCACCAGGCTCCCCCATCCTTGGGATTCTCCAGGCAAGAGCACTGGAGTGGGTTGTCATTTCCTTCTCCAATGCATGAAAATGAAAAGTGAAAGTGAAGTCACTTAGTTGTTTCCAACTCTTCGCGACCCCATGGATTGCAACCTACTAGGCTCCTCCATCTATGGGATTTAGCGTCTTTTAATTTCATGGCTAGAGTCACCGTCCACAGTGATTTTGGAGCACAAGAGAATGAATGTTCAGGTTTGATTTCCTTTAGCTCCTTTTATCTTTCTACCATTTTATTCTTCCTTAATTCAGTTCAGTGTGGCAATCTGACATTCATGTTCTGGTCCATGTAATGATGTGGGCGTTACAGCTTGAACCTAATAAAACTCCTTGGATGCTGATAATACCCACACTGGGATATTTAGCAGTCGAGGTCTGGAGCATTAAGGGATCTATAGAAGACTGCTATTTCTTTTACTAAGAGTGGTTAGTACTTATTAGGCCAAAAAATCACTTTCATTTCTGCTAACATGTTAACAGTCTCTTGAATGTAACTTTGTGTCATCCTGTGGAATTATAACTTCCAGGAGTGCTGCTTGGGACTCCTTATACATTCAGTTCAGTTCAGTCGCTCAGTCGTGTCCGACTCTTTGCGACCCCATGAATCGCAGCATGCCAGGCCTCCCTGTTCATCACCATCTCTCGGAGTTCACTCAGACTCACATCCATCGAGTCAGTGATGCCATCCAGCCATCTCATCCTCGGTCGTCCCCTTCTCCTCCTGCCCCCAATCCCACCCAGCATCAGAGTCTTTTCCAATGAGTCAACTCTTCTCATGAGGTGGCCAAAGTACTGGAGTTTCAGCTTTAGCATCATTCCTTCCAAAGAAATCCCAGGGTTGATCTCCTTCAGAATGGACTGGTTGGATCTCCTTGCAGTCCAAGGGATTCTCAAGAGTCTTCTCCAACACCACACTTCAAAAGCATCAATTCTTCGGCGATCAGACTTCTTCACAGTCCAACTCTCACATCCATACATGAC
>SJYT01033598.1:332448-357292 GCA_006410635.1 Cephalophus harveyi
TTTCTTGACTTCCTACTTTAGCATTCCAGTCCCCTATAATGAAAAGGACATCTTTTTTGGGTGTTAGTTCTAAAAGATCGTGTAGGTCTTCATAAAACCGTTCAACTTCAGCTTCTTCAGCATTACTGGTTGGGGCATAGACTTGGATAACTGTGATATTGAATGGTTTTCCTTGGAGACGAACAGAGATCATTCTGTCGTTTTTGAGATTGCATCCAAGTACTGCATTTCGGACTCTTTTGTTGACCATGATGGCTACTCCATTTCTTCTGAGGGATTCCTGTCCTGTCCTTATACATTACAGATTTTAATTAATCAATTCTTTCAGATTTGGAAAGCAGACTGCCTGCTTCTTAAGACCCAAGCCTATATCCTGGGGTTAAGCTCAGGCTGGAAAGGGAAGATGAGTAAGTAGCAATGGGTGGTGGTGGTGGTTTAGTTGCTAAGTTGTGTCCAACTTTTGAAACCCCGTTTACTGTAGCTTGCTAGGCTCCTCTGCCCATGGGATTCTCCAGGCAAGAATACTGGAGTTGGTTGCCGTTTCCTTCTCCAGGGGATCTTCCCATGCCAGGAATTGAACCCAGGTCTCCTGCATTGCAGGCAGATTCTTTATCTACTGAGCTATGAGTGAAGCAATGGGTAATCCCCACAAATTATCCCTCCCCTCAGGCAAGAATGAGTATCTGACTCTGCTTTGAGGATAAATTGTTTCCTAGGTACCTATTCACCTCCCAGGGTGTTTATGTGAGCTGAATAAATGCCACAGCTGAGTAATCGGGTGGTGATGCTGCAGCCTTGGTGTCTGTTCCCATGCTGTTCATTTCCTGCTCCACTGCGGATTATAAACAATTCACCTCTGCAGACTATATTTTCCAGACTCCCTCTCCCTCTGGCCTCCAGCTAGGTTTAGCCAATGGCAAGCACAAGATATTATATTAGAGGGAAGAGAAAAGAAGAAACTGTATTAATTGTCACTCTCCCTGTATTTATTGACACTGTTCCTGGCAGGACTGCCTCCCACCCTTGCTGAACACCTTTTCTCTCTTTGGCCCCACCTCCCATCGTTTCTGTCCCCTCAAGATCCCAGTCCTTGATGGTCGTGGTTTGTCGCTATGTTGTGTCCAACTCTTGTGACCCCATGGACTGTAGCCCACCCATCTCCCTCAATTCCATTTCCTCCCCTTTTCCCCACAGCCTAAAGGTGATGGTGACTTGTTGCATTTCCTCATTTCTGAGTTGCCTACTGTTTGGATTTTGGCTTTTCTCATATTTTTGTCACTAGCATTCTCTATTATTAGAATCCTGCTATTTACATGAAATTGATGTTACTCACCTGATGAACCTTGAGATCAACTCTGAGGTATCTAAATGTTGGTGAAGACAGAGTAATTTTTTTTTTTGTTGTTACAGTAGGTCTTGGTTATGGAACACGGGATCTTCCTTGCAGCATGCTGGATCTTTTTATTTTATTTTTTTAATTGTACCATGTACTATCTTTAGTTGGATCTATCATTTATATCTTTAATTGGCATGGTAAGATGAGTGTCATTTAAGAAATATCAAGAATGATAGAGATTTAGAGCAGGTTGGTAGAAAAGATGACAGGGTGATAGTAGGAGTGTTTTTTGTATGGCCTCAGAAAGAGGGACAATACTCAGCAAAATGAAATAGTGCATTTAGAGACTAATGATTTGCTTTGTATTATAGCACACTATAGAAGACAAAGGAAGATATTACAAATTAATAACACCAAAGTCAGAGACAGTTAATGTTGTTTATTTTGATCTTTGTACTTGCCGAGCATTAAGTTGTCAATATATGTTCAACAATTTAACTTTACAGACCTTGTAAGGAAAGCATTAGTAACCACAGATAACAGTGTAGAAACAGAAGGGTAAGAGATGTGAAGTGGTTCCTCTGTGTTCACACAGCTAGTACACGATAGAGTTAAGTTGTCAAATATGACGCTAGTTTACCTTCTCAGGCTACGTTACTGACCAGTCTTGAACAAGCCAAGCCGGCTCCAACTTTGGGGCATTTTTATACTGTTTTATCTACCTGGAATGGTCTTTCCCCAGATCGTCACATTTCTCTCTTTTTAGCCATCTAGATAAAGTGTGTGCATGTATTTATTATTTCCTCCTGCTCCTCTACCCCCAGCTAGAACCTAAGCATCGTGAGAGCAGGGACTTTGACTGCCTTTCCGCTGTTGTCTTCCTGGTGCCTGGAATAGTGCCGGCCGTGAAGCAGCTACATAATAATTGTTCACTGAAGGGAGGAGTGAGTGGCACAGAGTGGAGTGTACGATTCAGTCCCACTTTCTGCCCTCATTCCGTGGGTGTCCAAAACCAACCTCTCAGTCACTTTCAGGGACATATTATATTAACTCTATAAGAGTTTGTGGGACTACTTCCAGAAAACAAACTGGAAAACAAAACAAAACAAAACAAATAACTACAACAACAAAAAATTGGTAAGGGAAATCAATAAGCAAGAGAGTCTGAAACCATCTTTCCCAGCCCCTGTTGTCATGTAGGCCTGAGGTAGGAAATCCCTACCCTGCCTAACTATTTATACTTTTGTAGGTAATTAAAGTAATGAGGTTGGCTGAGAGCACAGCTTATTGTATGACATTCCCTCAGGTCCAATTCATCTGCCTTCATTTTTGACTCCAGTTAATCGTTCTGTGAAGGAAAATCACATAGAATACTGGGAAGTCATGGAAGAATAAGCTATTTGCTATTTCCAAGAGAGAAATGAGTGATGGAAAGAGAAAGTGTAAGCCCACCTTCTCTGTTTAAGCAAGAATGGTGCATTGTGAACAGGCCTCCTAATGTCTTGGGGAGCTTCAGCCTGGGCCAAGACCTCTATGAAGACATTAGACAGACCTCGTATTTGAAATATGCATACATAAAAGGCAAACACATGGAAACACAGTCTCTTTCACCAGGGATCAGTGTAGCACAGAAAGGAATGAGTTTCAAACAGGAAGCAAAGCACTATTTACAAGACAAAGGCTTGGAGGGAAAATTTGCCTCTGAAGGTTTCTGCAGATATTTAATAGACTGTTCCTCACTGCAAGTTCAGTCCAAGAAGCAGAAATCTCCAGGGAGGCTCTCTGGGTGTGTTTAAATCATAATTGCTAGTTGGTTGAGTTTCTGTGTTTTTTCTCTCCACATCTTGTTAGCCTGCTTTTATCTCTGAACCTCAGTAGCCTCATCAGTGAATTGAAGGGTAGCAATTTGAATGGAAGAAACAGAATACAAGTGACTAACTTATGTTTGAAAAATAATTTTATTTTTTCAGACTCTTGTTTACTAGGATGGCTACTCCATTTCTTCTAAGGGATTCTTGCCCACAGTAGTAGATATAATGGTCATCTGAGTTAAATTCACCCAATCCAGTCCATTTTAATTCGCTAATTCCTAAAATGTGGCCTACAGAGGTGGTAGGAGATATATTTACTGTAGCTGATGGAATCAAAGGAAGAATGAAGCAACCACACATCATTAAGTGGAGCAAGAAGTATAGCAGAGCTCGTTATTTCTGAGCAGATGACTTGGCCTTCCATTTTTCTGTATATGTTGTTCAAATTTTGGAGAGAGAAAATCTTGTGCTAGTTTGGGTCTTGTGTTTGTCCTTGTATCAAAGGGAGCAACTGCTTTGATCCTCAGTCCCACGAGAACCTCATGGGATAGGGAAGAGCAGTATACCCCCCAAAAGAAGAACAATCAAACAAAAAACAACCGAACAAGAAACATACACTAAACTTGAGTCTTAGGAGCAACAAAGAGTATTAAAAAAGGTAACAGATATCAGTTGCTTAGCTTTATGCATAGTGCTCAGATAAATAGCAGGGAGGGAACACAGCTCCACCCATCAACAGAAAATTGGATTAAAGATTTACTGAGAATAGGAAAAGGAGTGCGTCAAGGCTGTATATTGTCACCATGCTTATTTAACTTCTATGCAGAGTACATCATGAGAAACGCTGGACTGGAAGAAACACAAGCTGGAATCAAGATTGCCGGGAGAAATATCAATAACCTCAGATATGCAGATGACACCACCCTTATGGCAGAAAGTGAAAAACTCCAGTACTTTGGCCACCTCATGCGAAGAGTTGACTCATTGGAAAAGACTCTGATGCTGGGAGGGATTGGGGGCAGGAGGAGAAGGGGACGACCGAGGATGAGATGGCTGGATGGCATCACTGACTCAATGGATGTGAGTCTGAGTGAACTCCGAGAGATGGTGATGAACAGGGAGGCCTGGCGTGCTGCGATTCATGGGGTCGCAAAGAGTCGGACACGACTGAGCGACTGAACTGAACTGAACTGAACTGAGAATGACCCTGCCCATCAGAACAAGACCCAGTATCCCCCTCAGTCAGTCTATCATCAGGAAGCTTTCATAAGCCTCTTATCCTTCTCCATCAGAGGGCAGACAGACTGAAAACCACAATCATAGAAAACTAACCAATCTAATCACATGGACCACAATGTTCTCTAATTCAATGAAACCATGAGCCATGCCATGTAGGGCCACCCAAGATGGACAAAATGTGGTCCACTGGAGAAGGGAATGGCAAACCACTTCTATTCCTGCCTTGAGTACTCCATGAACAGTATGAAAAGGCAAAAAGATAGGACACTGAAAGATAAACTCTCCAGGTCAGTAGGTGCCCAACATGCTACTTGAGATCAGTGGAGAAATAACTCCAGAAAGAATGAAGAGACAGAGCCAAAGCAAGCACAACACACAGTTGTGGATGTGCTGATGATGAAAGAAAGGTCTGATCCTATAAAGAGCAATATTGCATAGGAACCTGGAAAGTTAGGTCCATGAATCAAGGCAAATTGGAAGTGGTCAAACAGGAGATGACAAGAGTGAATGTTGACATTTTAGGAATCAGCGAACTAGAAAGGACTGGAATGGGTGAATTTAACTCAGATGACCATTATATCTACTATTGTGGGAAAGAATCCATTAGAAGAAATGGAGTAGCCATCATAGTCAACAAAAGAGTCTGAAATGCAGTACTTGGATGCATTCTCAAAAAAAAACCAGAATGATCTCCGTCCGTTTCCAAGGCAAACCATTCAATATCACAGTAATCCAAGGCTATGCCCCAACCAGTAAATGTTGAAGAAGTTGAAATTAAACAGTTCTATGAAGATCTACGAACAAAGCTAGTGGAGGTGATGGAATTCCAGTTGAGCTGTTTCAAATCCTGAAAGATGATGCTGTGAAAGTGCTGCACTCAATTTGCCAGCAAATTTGGAAAACTCAACAGTGGCCACAGGACTGGAAAAGGTCAGTTTTCATTCCAATGTCAAAGAATGCTCAAACTACCGCACAATTGCACTCATCTCACATGCTAGTAAAGTAATGCTCAAAATTCTCCAAACCAGGCTTCAGCAATATGTGAACCATGAACTCCCTGATGTTCAAGCTGGTTTGAGAAAAGGCAGAGGAACCAGAGATCAAATTGCCAACATCCGCTGGATCATGGAAAAAGCAAGAGAGTTCCAGAAAAGCATGTTTATAAAGAAGTACATACTTCTTGTAGAAAGTTTGGACAGCAGAGAAATGTATCAACACAGAATTTTAAATCATTGTAATTGTATTATTTGAGATTATACTACATGATGTTATCTGAATCCTGTCTTTTCAGCTAACGATACGTTGGAAAGATTTCTCCATGTCATTGAACAGTCTTTTAAAATAACAGTTATATGGTACTATACTCTCTGCACCCTAACTTATTTAACCAATTGAGTGGGACCACTTTTGAATATTTCTGGGTGTGTAACAAGGGGTAAACAAGCAGTTGCATTTTCTAAATTGTGTTAAGTGGAAAGCAGTCATTAGGGAACCGTGGCTGCTTAGACCTGTTCCAAATTCACCTCAAGATGACTTATTATTAATGGACAATATTGTACTCATTTTTTAATTTTGTATTCTGGAAACACCACCAAAGGAAGCATATAATGAGATGGGTTGATGTGGTGTGCAGTGAAATAACTGTGTTAGTTCTATTCTTCTTCTGTAGTGAAATAACTTTCACCTTCAAAGGCAAATAGATAAAGCAGAGACTTCCTGGAGAAGAGAGAGAAGATATGTTTCCATATTAATCACCAGGTGCTTTGCCAAGATGGACCAAGATAGGAACTGAAAGGAGCATTTGCCAAGGAAGCAACTGGAAAAATGAAAATTTATCTTAATGACGTTAACCTTCTTCCTCTAAGCTTTTATTTACCAGGAAAAAAAATGCAAGAAGTATGACATGAGTTTTGAGTTACCCATCTGTGGGGTCTATGCCACAAGCATTTTCTTTTATCTCCATAAATGAGAATAATAACTCTTCTTATTTATAAAGTACAACAGCTAATATCCATTTTGAAGAATCAGTGTGGGGTTTGTAAGCTAATGATAACAAAAACATTATCCTTAAAAATGATGCAGGAACCATAATAATATAATTCTACAGAGACTGCCAGGAGAAGATTTTTTGGGGGAATAAAATGTTAATTCTATTTGCACAGAGAAGCCAAGGAAATATATTTTTATGAGGAAGGGGGGCAAGAAAAGTTAAAATAGATGCAACCTCAAATTTATCCTAATAATGGATTTTATGATTCCTTTAAAGTCCTAAGGTGTAACTCCATATGTCCGATAACCATGTATAGACATAGATATATTAATAGATATATACCTATGACCATATGTACAGACATAAAATTAAGTACCTAACCACAGGGGGAAAAATGTATTAAGTGTTTGATATACACTGTATCACTCAATTTAGTGACCCAAGGAATCTGTTATATCTCTCATTCTCTGATTAAAAAAAAATGAGTCTTCAATTAGCTACTGATCTTATACTCAGTGTAACTAAAGATAAAGACCATATCATCCTCATAGTAATAGTGTTTTTACTGCTACTTGATACAATATTTACCGATGTGTGGTATCACAATTTAATTCACCTTTAGATCTACTTATTTTTTGCATTATCCATTCAGTTCAGTTCAGTCGCTCGGGCATGTCCGATTCTTTGCGACCCATGGACTGCAGCACACAAGGCCTCCCTGTCCCTGCTTTCTTCAATTTAAGTCTGAATTTGGCAATAAGGAGTTCATGATCTAAGCCACAGTCAGCTCCCGGTCTTATTTTTTTCTGACTGTATACAGCTTCTCCATTTTGGCTGCAAAAAAGATAACCAATCTGATTTTGGTGTCAACCATCTGGTGATGTCCATGTGTAGACTCTTCTCTTGTGTTGTTGGAAGAGGGTGCTTGCTATGACAGGTGCATTCTCTTCAGTACAGTTCAGTTCATTTCACTTGCTCAGTTGTGTCTGACTCTTTGCAACACCATGACCTGCAGCACGGCAGGCCTCCTTGTCCATCACCAACTCCTTGAGTCCACTCAAACCCATGTCCACTGAGTCAGAGATGCCATCCAACCATCTCATCCTCTGTCGTCCCCTTTTCCTCTTGCCCCAATCTTTCCTAGCATCAGAGTCTTTTCAAATGAGTCAGCTCTTTGAATCAGGTGGTCAAAGGACTGGAGTTTCAGCTTCAACATCAGTCCTTCCAATGAATATTCAGGACTGATTTCCTTTAGGATGGACTGGTTGGATCTACTTGCAGTCCAAGGGACTCAAGAGGCTTCTCCAACACCACAGTTCAAAAGCATCAGTTCTTCAGCGCTCAGCTTTCTTTATAGTCCAACTCTCACATCAAGACATGAATACTGGAAAAACCATAGCCTTGACTAACTGGACGTTTGTTGGCAAAGTAATGTCTCTGCTTTTTAATATGCTGTCTAGGTTGGTCATAACTTTCCTTCCAAGGAGTAAGCGTCTATTAATTTCATGGCTGCAGTCACCATCTGCAGTGATGTGGGAGGCCAAAAAAATAAAGTCTGACACTGTTTCCTCATCTATTTGCCATAAAGTGATGGGACTGGATGCCATGATCTTAGTTTTCTTACTGTTGAGCTTTAAGCCAACTTTTTAACTCTCCTCTTTCACTTTCATCAAGAGGCTCTTTAGTTCTCATTCACATTCTGCTATAAGGGTAGTGTCATCTGCATATCTGAGGTTATTGATATTTCTCCTGGCAATCTTGACTGCAGCTTGTGCTTCATCTAGCCCAGCGTTTTTCATGATGTACTCTGCATATAAGTTAAATAAGCAGGGTGACAATATACAGCCTTGACGTACTCCTTTTCCTGTTTGGAGCCAGTCTGTTGTTCCATGTCCAGTTCTAAGTGTTGCTCCCTGAACTGCATATAGGTTTCTCAAGAGACAGGTCAGGTGGTCTGGTATTCCCATCCCTATAAGAAATTTCCACAGTTTTTTGTGATCCACGCAGTCAAAATCTTTGGCATAGTCAATAGCAGAAATAGATGTTTCTCTGGAGCTCTATTGCTTTTGATGATCCAGCGGATGTTGGCAATTTGATCTCTGGTTCCTCTGCCTTTGCTAAAACCAGCTTGAATATCTGGAAGTTCACTTCTCATGTATTGCTGAAGCGTGGCTTGGAGAATTTTGAGCATTACTTTACTAGCATGTGAGATGAGTGCAATTGTGTGGTAGTTTGAGCATTCTTTGGAATTGCTTTTCTTTTGGATCAGAATGAAAAAGGATCTTTTCCTGTCCTGTGGCCACTGCTGATTTTTCCAAATTAGCTGACGTATTGAGTGCAGCACTTTGACAGCATCATCTTTTAGGGTTTGAAGTAGCTCAACTGGAATTCCATCACTTCTACTATTTGTTCGTAGTGCTTCTTCCTAAGCCCATTTGATTTCACATGCCAGGATGTCTGGCTCTAGGTGAGTGTGAGTGATCACACCATCGTGATTATCTGGGTCAAGAAGATCTGTTTTGTACAGTTCTTCAGTGTATTCTTGCCAGCCCTTCTTAATATCTTCTGCTTCTGTTAGGTCCATACCATTTCTGTCCTTTATTGAGCCCATCTTTGCATGAAATGTTCCCTTGGTATCTCTGATTTTCTTGAAGAGATCTTTAGTCTTTCCCATTCTATTGTTTTCTTCTTTTTCTTTCCATTGATTGCAGAGGAAGGCTTTCTTATCTCTTCTTGCTATTCTTTGGAACTCTGCATTCAAATGGGTATATCTTTCCTTTTCTCCTTTATTTTTTGCTTCTCTTCTTTTCACAGCTATTTGTAAGGGCTCCTCGGACAGCCATTTTACTTGTCTGCATTTCTTTTTCTTGGGGAATGTCTTGATTCCTGTCTCCTGTACAGTGTTCTGCACCTCCATCCATAGTTCATCAGTCACTCTGTCTTTCAGATCTAGTCCCTTAAATCTATTTCTTACTTCCACTGTATAATTGTTACGGATTTGATATAGGTCATACCTGAATGGTCTAGTGGTTTTCCCTACTTTCTTCAATTTGAGTCTGAATTTGGCAATAAGGAGTTCATAATCTAAGCCACAGTCAGTTCCCAGTCATATTTTTGCTGACTGTATAGAGCTTCTCCATCTTTGGCTGCAAAGAATATAATGAGTCTGATTTCAGTGTTGGCCATCTAGTAATGTCCATGTGCAGAGTCTTCTCTTGTGTTGTTGGAAGAGGGTGTTTGCTATGACCTGTGCATTCTCTTGGCAGAACTCTATTAGTCTTTGCCCTGTTGCATTCTGTATTCCAAGGCCAAATGTGCCTGTTACTCCAGGTATTGCTTGACTTCCTACTTTTGCATTCCAGTCCCCTATAATGAAAAAGACATCTTTTTTGGGTGTTAGTTCTCAAAGATCTTGTAGATCTTCATCAGTTCAGTTCAGTCACTCAGTCGTGTCCCACTCTTTGCGACCCCATGAATTGCAGCATGCCAGGCCTCCCTGTGCATCACCATCTCCCGGAGTTCACTCAGACACACATTCATCGAGTCCGTGATACCATCCAGCCATCTCATCCTCGGTCGTCCCCTTCTCCTCCTGCCCCCAATCCCTCCCAGCATCAGAGTCTTTTCCAATGAGTCAACTCTTTGCATGAGGTGGCCAAAGTACTGGAGTTTCAGCTTTAGCATCATTCCTTCCAAAGAAATCCCAGGGCTGATCTCCTTCAGAATGGACTGGTTGGATCTCCTGGCAGTCCAAGGGACTCTCAAGAGTCTTCTCCAACACCACAGTTCAAAAGCATCAATTCTTTGGCGCTCAGCCTTCTTCACAGTCCAGCTCTCACATCCATACATGACCACAGGAAAAACCATAGCCTTGACTAGACAGACCTTAGTCGGCAAAGTAATGTCTCTGCTTTTGAATATACTATCTAGGTTGGTCATAACTTTTCTTCCAAGGAGTAAGTGTCTTTTAATTTCATGGCTGCAGTCACCATCTGCAGTGATGTGGGAGGCCAAAAAAATAAAGTCTGACACTGTTTCCACTGTTTCCCCATCTATTTGCCATGAAGTGATGGGACCGAATGCCGTGATCTTCGTTTTCTGAATGTTGAGCTTTAAGCCAACTCTTTCGCTTTCCTTTTTCACTTTCATCCAGAGGCTTTTTAGTTCCTCTTCACTTTCTGCCATAAGTGTGGTGTTATCTGCATATCTGAGGTTATTGATATTTCTCCTGGCAATCTTGATTCCAGCTTGTGTTTCTTCCAGTCCAGCGTTTCTCATGATGTACTCTGCATACAAGTTAAATAAGCAGGGTGACAATATACAGCCTTGACGGACTCCTTTTCCTATTTGGAACCAGTCTGTTGTTCCATGTCCAGTTCTAACTGTTGCTTTCTGACCTGCATACAGATTTCTCAAGAGGCAGGTCAGGTGGCCTGGTATTCCTATCTCTCTCAGAATTTTCCACAGTTTATTGTGATTCACACAGTCAAAGGCTTTGGGATAGTCAATGAAGCAGAAGTAGATGCTTTTCTGGAACAGATAACATCATGTAGTATAATCTCAAATAATACAATTACAATGATTTAAAATTCTGTGTTGATACATTTCTCTGCTGTCCAAACTTTCTACAAGAAGTATGTACTTCTTTAAAAACATAAAGAAAATCAGTTACTACTCTCTGGTGAAAGGGGATTCCATTAACCCTTTTTCCAGCCTGTCACTGGACCCACCCAGCCCTGGACTTATAAGGTGGCTCTCATCCCCTTTGTCAAATGTATACCTTCACATGTGACTTCCTAGAACATCATTGTAATCCACTGACTAGACCTGTAAGATAAGGTTCAGGGCCTGTACCGGCCCACATTATTTTAATTTGGATGGTAGAACCTTTCTACTTCCATAATGAACTCTCACTGAGCAACTCCATCAGTGTCCTCAGTTCATTTTTTCGCCTTATTTTTTATGTGCACACATGACAAGCTCTCTCTGGACTGTGTGCTCTGTGGAGGATATAGTGTCAGATCCTGAAATATATTTTTAGCGTCAGCACAGTACGCATTGCACCATGACCAAGAGCAAAAACAAACAAACAAATTTGTGCAGTGTTAAAAACTGGCATCAACAAGGTGCGTTGCCGACTGCTTTCCGGTCAGCAGAGACGACTGTAATCCACGTCTTTTCCTTCAAGAGAGGACACATGAGATAGATACGGTGATCATGTGAGGACAAGAACACAAATAACTATTATGCAGGACAGAAGATGTATGTCAGGTTGTCATACTTAGAAATAAAGGCTTGTGAGATTCAAAGGAGGTAGAAGTCATGGTTTAGTGGGTTTCTGAGGATAATTCATGTAGGATTTATCACTCAAGGTAGGACTTGAAGGAGATCAAATTTGGTAAGCAGATAGGAAGACACTTGAAGCAAAATGAAAAGCTTGAGTAACTGGAAGGTATGATTCATTTTCCAAATCGGAAATATCTCTGGAAGCCAGGGGAAATTGGATTTGACTGTCTCATAAGGTGTAGGGTAGATGATGTAGATACTTAGGATACTCATTGTCCTATTGCAGAGAACACTTACTGCCAGAGAGGTTATTCTCAATTTGGTAGGAACTAGAAAACCACAGTGGCTTGAAATTATTCAACTGAGTGGAGACTTGATTTCTATAGAAAAAAATCTGGAGATGAAGAGACTAATTAAGTGGTCCTTCACTATTCCATTCAAGACAGAAAGAGGAATTTCATTAATAGAGCGGTGGTGTAAGAAATAGAAAGGAGAAAAAGACAGAACTGACAGAACCCAGGGGTTGATTTCTAGCTATTTTGTAACATGAATAAGGTTCTTTACAATATGTTTAATTTCGCTCACTTGCAGTAGCATATTTCAAAACCCACCTACTTACCTATATTTCTGTCTTCTGAATATATTATTCTTCAAATAATTCTGGATCATTCTCTATTCTGTTGCTTTGTGTGTGTCACCTGTGTTCAAATTGTTCATCTCTCCAAGCTCAAATATCCTCTCTAACTATTTACTGAACACATCCCAGGCAGGCAGTTCTAAGTTTTCCTCCAGTGTTTCTTCATCTCTCTAATATTTGACTGTATATAGTAATTTAATTGAATCCATATCTGTCTCCCCCACTGGACTATCAGCTCTTATTCTTGAGAGACATCTGTGAAAAGCATTTCTTCAGGTCTTTGAAGTCATTTCCCCACATATTAAACAGGACAAGGCCAACACCCTGCCACACTGCAAACTCACTTTATTTTAAAATATTTATCGAGGGCCGTCTGTGTTCAGTCCCATGATGGATGTTGTGCAGGACTTAAAAAAAGAAAATCATCTTCCCCATTCCCAAGTTTCTCATCATATAGTGAGGAATCAGGATGAACACTTGTAAAACAATTAGAGAATGAAACACGACTTTTTATAATTAAGGGTTTAATTGTGTGGTGAAGATGTATAGATATTTAAGGGCATGGAGGGGTCTTCCCTGGTAGCTCAGCTGGTTAAGAATCTGTCTGCAGTGCAGGAAACCCCAGTTCAATTCCTGGGTTGGGAGGATCCCCCAGAGAAGGGATAGACTACCCACTCCAGTATCCTGGGGCTTCCCTGGTGACTCAGACAGTAAAGAACCCACCTGCAATGCAGGAGACCTGGGTTTGATCCCTGGGTTGGGAAGATGCCCTGGAAGAGGGCATGGCAACCCACTCCAGTGTGCTTGCCTGGAAAATCCCCATGGGCAGAGGAGCCTGGCAGGCTACAGTCCATGGGATGGCAAAGTGTCAGACATGACTGAGTGACTAAGCACAGCACAGCAAGGGGACAGAGATGGATGAGGGATGAAGTCAAGGGTGACTTCATGGAAGAGATGGGAAGAAACAAAGGGGAACAAGCAAGGGCTTTGCAAGTGTTTTCTAGCAAAAGTACCTTCTCTGGCTCTTTCCCTATGACATGGACCTCTGGGACTTGGCCAGTAGGGACGTGGATGTTCAGTGTTAGGGTATCTAAGCAGGAACAGACCCAAGTGTGGACATTTCAAAGACAAAGAACTAACACAGTAATTTTTTACAAGACAAGTTAGCTGAATACATCTTCTGATATTTTCATCAGGGGTTGAAATATAGTTCAGCTATTTCAGATTATTCATGATCCTTTCGGAGAAGGCAATGGCACCCCACTCCAGTACTCTTGCCTGGAAAATCCCATGGATGGAGGAGTCTGGAAGGCTGCAGTCCATGGGGTCGCTGAGGGTCGGACACGACTGAGCGACTTCCCTTTCACTTTTCACTTTCCTGCATTGGAGAAGGAAATGGCAACCCACTCCAGTGTTCTTGCCCGGAGAATCCCAGGGACGGGGGAGCCTGGTGGGCTGCCGTCCGTGGGGTCACACAGAGTCGGACACGACTGAAGTGACTTAGCAGCAGCAGCAGCATGATCCTTTAAGTCAGAATTCATAAAGTAGTTGGTAAACCAAAAAGACATCGATTTCTTTATAATTATTACTAGAAAGTCTATGCATACAAATCCTCTTTCTTCTGGAGAGGTCAAAGTCATTATATACTAAGAGGTGATCTTAAGGTATGCAAAGGAGTCAAATATAAACTGCTACCGATATCAACAGTAATGCTAATATTTATTTGGAAGGATTTGGTTTTCTTTCTTTCCAGCTTATTTTTCTAGATTAAATGTACACTAATACAGTATGAACACTAAGTAACACTAAATAAATGAACAGTAGACGGAGGAGCCTGGTGGGCTGCAGTCCATGGGGTCGCTGAGGGTCGGACACGACTGAGCGACTTCACTTTCACTTTGCACTTTCATGCATTAGAGAAGGAAATGGCAACCCACTCCAGTATTCTTGCCTGGAGAATCCCAGGATGGTGGCGCCTGGTGGGCTGCCGTCTGTGGGGTCGCACAGAGTCGGACACGACTGAAGCGACTTAGCAGCAGCAGCTGTGTAGTGTTCTCATATTATAAACATCTGGATCAAGCAAGTATTCCCCAGAATTGAGATGAGTTTCTCTTAGCTCTTTAAACTACATATGGTTAAAATGATGTTTAAAGGAGAGGTTGTCACCAATGGAAACCTGATGCACTGCTGTATCTTTTCCATAACCATATTTTTCCTCAGTGGAAAGAATTCAGTGGGGCCTGTTGAGTTTTGCAACCCATGTACATAAGAATTAATAATTACATGGGATTGAGGGTGGACTGGTGGGCTGACTAACCAAAATGTCAAGGTAGAAAGTAAATCTAATACTTCTATTTAAATAAGACTTGCTGATTTTGTTTCTTTGTATTTTATGAATGCCACCAAAGTGATATTTTATATAATTATAGACCCATGTGTTTCTTCTTTTACATAATACACTATAATTTTTTTCTTACATAATAATATTAAAACTAGAGGGAAATGGTTTATCTGTAATTTTAGGTCAGTCTGTATCACTTTCTCTTAGATTTTGATCTCTGGATATGACTGAAGAAATATTTGGATTGTCAAGGCTCATATAATGAGAGTAACCAAACAAATAGTGTGGATTTCCATGTCCTTTAAATGAACTTTCCTCCACCTGCCTCTACTGCGTTTTGTCCACAAGGTGGCACTCTCTAGATACATCTAAATTCAAGCCTGTTTAATAAAGATGCATCAAAATAGAAATCTCCAACCAGCCTCTTTGGTTAACAGCATTCCCCCAAAGCCAGGTGAATTCACTAATGCACTTTGGAGAAATAGCGTGGTTAAATAAGTCACTAGCAATGTGTCATTGTTTATATTATAAATGTATAAAGTATTTAATTCTGAATCAGTTCATTTAGGTCTGACTTTTATCCCTGCTCCTGGTAAGAACAGGAAAGCAGATAGTCCCTACCAAATCTGATTAGTCCTTAAACCCCTCTATTCAGGATAGCCTCTTAGGATGACTATAAATACATTCCAGCAGGTAGAGTTTATGGAAGAAGAGGGGACTCATTGAATGAACATATATCCTCAATTTTTATGGATAAAAATCATTTGAAATACCTTATGTATGAACATACCTGCATTTCTGGAATTCATTGCAATTTTTAGATTTGAAGATAGTTTAAAGACAATCTTGACTTACTTTTTAACCAAGTATTCATGGCACCTGTCAATAGCATGGAAACAGATGTTCAGTCCCTTCTTTAAGTATTTGTCCTGGGAGGTATTCTATTCATGGGCCAGAGTACGTGGGTACAAAGATTTGGCTTTGGTAGCTAAATCTTAGGAGCAAGCCCTCTCTATCAGCTTTTATCACCTCTCTTACAGCTGTCTCAGGAGTAGATATGTCCTAACCCTTGGCTCGAGATATTTCCTTTGAAATTAAGCTCTCAAAAATTAGAAAGAGCACCCACCAAAAACTGTCCCATTGCTCTATGTTCTGATTCTTCCAGCAAGAATTTTTTAGAGTCTCTTCCCTCACCACTGAATCATTTTGTAAACAATTTGTCAGTGGAGGGAAAAAAAAGCTAAATATGTTTACATCATGCAACTGACACTGTTTAGGTAGTACCTATTAACAAAAATGTCAGGTTCCCCCTTCCCTTACATATATACAGGGAAACCAAAGTCTATTGAGGACCTGGGATTTACTGAAAGTTACACTGTTACTAGTTATCGCTATGACAGGTTAGTATAACCCAACGGGTAAAGTAATTGTAACAGGTTAGCTACAGTTTACCTTTGTAATCTATACCTTCTACTTAGGTACAGATAAACTAGCAATCATTTCTACATTCTATTAATGTGAATGATGCTTTCTGCTTGTTTCAAAACATTTCCATGGCACATGGAGCAGTTTATTTAAATGTCCATGAAGAGAAACTCATGTCTGAAATGAATTTAAATTAAAAGAGGAAGAGCCTGTATAAATTCTAAAATACAGAAGAATGTGGAGTGAGTGATGATTACCAGGGACTAGCAGAAAAATGGATGGAGGAACCTGGTGGGCTGCAGTCCATGGGGTCGCGAAGAGCCGGACACAACTGAGCGACTTCACTTTCACTTCTCACTTTCATGCATTTCATGCATTGAACTGGCAACCCACTCCAGTGTTCTTGCCTGGAGAATACCAAGGATGGGGGAGCCTGGTGGGCTGCCGTCCATGGGGTCACACAGATTCGGACACAACTGAAACGACTTAGCAGCAGCAGCAGCAGCAGAAAAATAAACTGATTAACTAAAAAAAATGGACTAGACAGGCATCCTGTAAAATATTCACACAATCAGTGTCCTCCCTGGCACTATTGCGGAAATGGCAACTGGGAGGAGTTATGGGCTTACAAAATTGAGTAGGTGTAATAAAAAAGAGTTTTGCTCTGGGAAGCATCTTTGATGCATATGGTATTGTGAAATGCATTACAGCTCCAGCATAAATAATCTAGGTATAAGTACACCTGATAGACATTTGCAGTCTGTAGTGTAAGTGGAAAGTAAGAAGACTTGATTTAAAATGAGGAGGGAATTTGATGAAACACAGACCATGATGAAGAGGTCAAATTTGAGAACGGGGGTTACAGAGCAGAAACAAATCAGCATGAAGAAACGGAGATGAGTGTAGAGACAAGTGAAATAATCTGCCAAACACTAAATAAATTATACACTGCACCCCTGCTGTGCATAAAGAATATGTGCTACTTGACCTCAGGGGCTGAAACAGGAACAGTAAAGACACAGCCCTTGTTACCGAGAATCGTGTACTCTTACTGGAGAGAAAAGATGTCAGCACTTAAAGCTAGATTTTAACACAAACATTAACAAGAAAATATAAGGCAACAAAAATGTCACAAGATGATAATACATGAAGAATTACAGCGGGACGCATCACATGACTGTATCACCAGCACAAAGGGGAAAATTAGATCATTTAAATCCATTCCTAGACAATTTTTTTCCTGTACAACTATCTGATTTTAAGAATCAACAGTTTGAGGTATCAATAGAATGATAGATATATAGATGACTCTGTTTCAGTATCTATGATTTTCCAAAATGTAAGCTTCAGTCTTTGGTTTCAGGGATTAAAAATTTATAGCAGCTTTATTTTATAGCTCAGAAGAGTAAGCTTTCTAAGTCCTTTACTTTTAAACATTTATTTGATTAAAGCAAAGTGAGGGCTGCTAAAATACAAAAACAGTTCCTGCACTTAAATGAATTTAGTCTGAGTACCAGTTACTTTTTAAATTAATTTTTGGGTCCCAGGGAGAATCACTTATTAGATTATTTTAAAAATCTTTTTGGTGGTCATTAATTATGTATACTCATTTGAGAATTTAGAATGTTTAAAAAACTACAATTCACTTTAAGATTTGGGCTAAAAAAAGTTATATTTCTCAAAGAAATGGTTTTTCAAAACTTATTTTAAATCATTTCTAAAGTACCTATTTTTGTTGTTGTTGTTGCTTGTTTAACCACTAAGTTGTGTTTGACTCTTTGCAACTCCGTGGAATGTAGCCCATCCAGTCTCTCCTGTCCATGGGGTTTCCCAGGAAAGAATATTGGAATGGGTTGCTATCTCCTTCTCCAAGGGATCTTCCTGACCCAGGGTCTCCCATATTGGCAGGTGGATTCTTTCCTGCTGAGCCACCAGGGAGTCTACTTAATAATAATTATCATTCCCGTGTTAAAGTACCACAAACAAATTACAAAAAGCTGTAAAAAGAAGAAGTGAAAACCAAAGGAGAAAAGGAAAGATATAAGGGTCTGAATGCAGAGTTCCAAAGAATAGCAAGGAGAGATAAGAAAGCATTCCTCAGCGATCAATGCAAAGAAATAGAGGAAAACAACAGAATGGGAAAGACTAGAGATCTCTTCAAGTAAATTAGAGATACCAAGGGAACATTTCATGCAAGGATGGACTCGATAAAGGACAGAAATGGTATGGACCTAACAGAAGCAGAAGATATTAAGAAGAGGTGGCAAAAATACACAGAAGAACTGTACAAAAAAGATATCTTCATGACCAAGATAATCACGATGGTGAGATCACTCACCTAGAGCCAGACATCCTGGAATGTGAAGTCAAGTGGGCCTTAGAAGGCATCACTATGAACAAAGCTAGTGGAAGTGATGGAGTTCAGTTGAGCTATTACAAATCCTGGAAGATGATGCTGTGAAAGTGCTGCACTCAATATGCCAGCAAATTTGGAAAACTCAGCAGTGGCCACAGGACCAGAAAATGTCAGTGTTCATTCCAATCCCAAAGAAAGCCAATGCCAAAGAATGCTCAAACTACTGCACAATTGCACTCATCTCACATGCTAGTAAAGTAATGCTCAAAATTCTCCAAGCCAGGCTTCAGCAATATGTGAACCATGAACTTCCAGATGTTTAAGCTGGTTTTAGAAAAGGCAGAGGAATCAGAGATCAAATTGCCAATATCCGCTGGATCATGGAGAAAGCAAGAGAATTCCACAAAAACATCTGTTTGTGATTAATTGACTATGCCAAAATCTTTGACTGTGTGGATCGCAATAAACTGTGGAAAATTCTGAAAGAAATGGGAATTCCAGACCACGTAACCTGCCTCTTGAGAAACCTATATGTAGGTCAGGAAGCAACAGTTAGAACTGGACATGGAACAACAGACTGATTCCAAATAGGAAAAGGAGTAAGTCAAGGCTGTATATTGTCACCCTGCTTATTTAACTTATATGCAGCTGTCTCTTATACACATNATTCTGAAAGAAATGGGAATTCCAGACCACGTAACCTGCCTCTTGAGAAACCTATATGTAGGTCAGGAAGCAACAGTTAGAACTGGACATGGAACAACAGACTGATTCCAAATAGGAAAAGGAGTAAGTCAAGGCTGTATATTGTCACCCTGCTTATTTAACTTATATGCAGAGTACATCATGAGAGACGCTGGGCTGAAAGAGCACAAGCTGGAAACAAGATTGCTGGGAGAAATATCCATAACCTCAGATATGCAGATGACACCACCCTTATGGCAGAAAGTGAAAAGGAACTAAAAGCCTCTTGATGAAAGGGGAAGAGGAGAGTGCTCAGCATTCAGAAAACGAAGATCATGGCATCCGGCCCCATCACTTCATGGGAAATAGATGGGGATCAGTGGAAACAGTGTCAGACTTTGTTTTTTGGGGCTCCAAAATCACTGCAGATGGTGACTGCAGCCATGAAATTAAAAGATGCTTACTCCTTGAAAGGAAAGTTATGACCAACCTAGATAGCATATTCAAAAGCAGAGACATTACTTTGCCAACAAAGGTCCGTCTAGTCAAGGCTATGGCTTTTCCAGTGGTCATGCATGGATGTGAGAGTTTGACTGTGAAGAAAGCTGAGTGCTGAAGAATTGATGCTTTTAAACTGTGGTGTTGGAGAAGACTCTTGAGAATCCTTTGGACTGCAAGGAGATCCAACCAATCCCTTATAAAGGAGATCAGTCCTGGGTGTTCTTTGGAGGGACTTATGCTAAAGCTGAAACTCCAATACTTTGGTCACCTCATGCAAACAGTTGACCCACTGGAAAAAACTCTCATGCTGGTAGGGATTGAGGGCAGGAAGAGAAGGGGACGACAGAGGATGAGATGGCTGGATGGCATCACTGACTCAATGAACATGAGTTTGGGTGAACTCCAGGGGTTGGCGATGGACAGGGAGGCCTGGCGTACTGCAATTCACGGGGTCGCAAAGAGTCGGATACAACTGAGTGACTGAACTGAACTTAACTAGGTACCTCAATCAGACACTATAAATACATCAACACTAGCTGAAAAGTTTCCATTTATAACAAATTTCTCAAAAGATGGGAACACTCCAGTTTAGAGTGGTGTTGGCTCTCAGTTAGAGAAAGGCTCTGGTGAGTTTCACTCTCATATCCACCTCACTCCCAAATCATTGATCTTTCCACTAGGTTATGCTGCTTCCTTAGAGGGTACTATGGTAGGACATTTTCACATTATAGTTGTGTGTATATGTTCAGGCATGTATGTATATATGCACAGATTCATGTAATTAAAAAAAAAATCTCTTAGACAAGTGTCTAGCCAGCTTTAAGATTTGGGAAAAACTAAGATGAAAACTAGAATTGGATTTTTCATTTTTCTTTGCTGACTTCTATCTGTATTACCTTTGTCCTATTGCAGGAAGAAACTCCAAAACTTTATTTAGTAACATAGAATTCTTTTTGCCGTTGACTTTTTGGAGGCTATCTTTTTACCCCCATTTTTTTTAATGACTGATATTTTAATGACTTGGAGAAGGAAATGGCAACCCACTCCAGTATTCCTGCCTGGAGCATCCCATGGACAGAAGAGTCTGGCAGGCTACAGTCCATGGGGTCGCAAGAGTTGGACATGACTTAACAACTAAAGAGAAAGAGAGATTTTTAATGACTGGGGTTTTCCTGGTGGCTCAGCCTATAAAGAATCTGCCTGCAGTGCAGGAGACCTGGGTTCATTTCCTGGGTTGGGAAGATCCCCTGGAGAAGGAAATGGCCACCCACTCCAGCATTATTACCTGGAAAATCCCATGGACAGAGGAGACTGGCAGGCTACAGTTCATGGGGTCGCAAGGGTTGGACATAACTGAGCAACTAAACCACCACCATTTTAATGACTACATGGTATCTGACCCAAGGTTGATACTCAAACATTCTTAAAAGACTGAATACTATAAATCTGTATTTATATTTATCATTCCGCAAATAATACTCATTTTCTCTCAGGTCCCAGAAAATCCTTACTTGACTTTCTCTCTCCACTATCCTCTCATCATCTTACTTAGAATTTTGTAGTAAATAGACTACCTATACTCAAGTCCTTGTTTTAAGCACTTTTTCTTATTGGAGTTCATCAAAGACCACCTTCTTTATTAAGTTGCTTTCAGTTGAGTAACCAAACACTAAATTAAAACTGAAGCAATAAAAAGATTTTATTGATTTATACTAGAACAACTTTCAGAGGAAGGTTTAGCTTCACATGACTCTTAATTCCTGCACGTTTATCATATTCCAAACATCTGCCTTCTCTTTGTCATTCTACCTGGACTTCCAATGTACCAGCTTCATTCTGTGGTTAATCTCCTTAATAGTGTCAAGATGGGTTTCAGTGGCCTCCAGAGTAGATATTTTGCTGTTTACATCTGCTATGAAAGAGGCAGTACTTTCATCTTGTGATGCTTAGAAACTTTTGGCTTGAGTGTTTGTGTTCATGCTGTTACCACTCACTGCTGACTAGTTCAGATTGATTCACTGGTTTCACCGTAGAGCAGAGAAAGGAAGCAATGTCTTGGGACTCATGTAATTTCCCCCAGGGAAACAGGAGATGTTGGGGAGGGTACACAGCCCAGCAGATGCTAAGGAGGCAACCAAAATTGCCTGCTGTTTTACCTCACCTGATGGTAAAGCTAAAATAAAATGGCACCAGTGAATATCCTCTATATAACCATAGGTCCATACAAAAGTCAGCGGTTGTTATTAGCATCTGATTGTCTTTGGTAGGTAAGGTTCTGTTCCTTTGTCTTTAACCCAGAGCAAGGGTTCTATATGGAAAATGTCCCAAGGCTACTTTTGATTTTCATTGTGTTCAGTAAGTGCTGTTGCCATTTTTACTAGCCATGACACCCAGCAGATGTGCGTGGGTACAAAAGCCAAGAGAAGTTTCTATATGTACAGGGAGAGCAATGCGTGGAGAGCAATGCCCATTCCTCTGGGCAAGATTTGGTGTTCATTTAGACAGCTGTTATCTCTAAGATGCTGTACATAGGGAGGATGTACAGCTGTTATCTCTAAGATGCTGAAAGGGAGTCCGATATTGTTAGTATAGACTCAATTAGGTTTATTTTAGTGAAAGAATCATACCACACATGAACTACTCCACTACTTATGAGAATATTCAATTTTATTCCTCTCAAGAGAAAAGAAACACATTGATTCCAGAGAAATCATTCAAGTCTACCAAAATACAACAGGCATCCTATTCTTAGCATCTTAAAGCTCTGAAACAGTTTAGGCAGTAAGTTTGACTTTTTGGCAATCAGCTATGATTTATTTGAGAATAGCATTTCTGAATCTGAGTTTCACCACAAGATAAATTGATAAGTGGAACAATCTTTTGATGCATGACAGTGTTTAGACCAAGGAGATCCCAAATGGAGTAGAAGTCTTATTAAATAATATGAAGACCACTTCAGATATGAATAGTGTTGATCAGAGCATAGATAGAATCTTTGAAATAAATGGCATTGAGCAAAATTCAGTGATGTCGGCCAGCATATTTTTTTTAATTTAAAAAAAAATTTTCTTAACAAAGGAACACAGGGTTCATGTGCTGAGGCACAAATAGGAGGAAAAATGCACTAATTCAGGAGAAAGAAATAGGTTAGCATTAACCTAGCCTTGCTTTATAGCTATAAATGTATTTTTTAAATTGACTAATTGAATGCATGACAAGAAATGACATTCCTGGAAAATAACTAGCTGTTGAAAATGTATCGCTACCTTGTAGAAACCAAGACTCATAGTAAGTAACTCATACTGAAACACAGAAAAACAAACAGAATGAGAATTAGTAAACCACAGAAATAATATAGCATGTTGTGAGATGGTTGAAAAAATAGTCTCTATGATCAAACTTCTGGCACCATGCTTCTCTGATCCTTCCTGATTTTCAGGGAAACACATGATAGCTCCATGAGTAAGAAGTCATGCATATTTCAGTTTATGGTAGTCGATAAAGTACACAGGGCAGGAAAATTGAAGAAGTGGGAGATAACTTGAAGTACATATTGGTTATGTCTATTTTGTTGTTCAGTCACTCAGTCGTGTCTGACCCTTTGTGACCCCATGGACTTCAGTAAGCCAGGCTTCCCTGTTCTTCACTAACTCCCGGAGTTTGCTCAAATTCATGTCCACTGAGTCTATGATGCCATCCAACCATCTCATCCTCTGCCACCCCCTTCTCCTTCTGCCCTCAATCTTTCCCAGCCTGAATGTCTTTTCCAATAAGTTAGCTCTTCATATCAGGTGGCCAAAGTATTGGGGCTTCAACATCAGTCCTTCCAATGAATATTCAGGGTTGATTTCCTTTAGGATTAACTGATCTCATCTCCTTGCTATCCAAGGGACACTCAAAAGTCTTCTCCAGCACCACAGTTCTAAAACTCATCAATCTTCCTGTGCTCAGCCTTCTTCACAGTCCACCTCTCACATCCATACATGACTACTGGAAAAACCATAGGTTTGACTACATGGACATTTGTCGGCAACGTGATGTCTCTGCTTTTTAATATGCTGTTTAGATTTGTCATAGCTTAGGCAGGAAAATTAAAGAATTGGGAAATAACTTGAATTGCATATTGACTATATCTATTACTTGAGGTATATATACTAAAACCCCCACTTTTTTTCACTAGTTGCACCCTGTCACTTGATGCCACATAATTGCCTGAGCAAATCTGGATCTGTAGTATGGGAGAGACATTTCAGGGGGAAATTCAAAGTCCCACAACATAGTACACATACATGTGCAAGAGATGAAGGGCAAGTGCTACAGAACCTAGGAGACAAAGGGTCTGTTTATCCTGCATTGCCTGGGATAGCACATTAAGATCTAGGTAGAAAAGTGATAAGGCAGCTTATTTCAGCATAATACAAAAACAAAACAAAAAGAAAATATCCTTCTTACCTGTGAGAACAGTCCAGAAATGAAAGATCTAATCAGGTCCTTATCAAAGAATGTGGTCAAACAGACTCCCTAAGATATCATTGAGGATCAGTTTCAGAGTTGAGCTAAATAACTAGATAATGATTCAAAAGCTCTAGGAAAAAAAATATTTTTTATCCCCCAGATACTGTGAATATTTTAAAATTTTTCTTTAGTATTGTGGAAATGAAGAGGAGTTTTCTGGAGCATTTGAGAAGTTTGATATAGGATACCTGAGAGCAAGAGAAATTTCACTGAGTATCTCAGAAATTCTGAATTGCAATGTGTATTTATTGGCTTTGTTTGATCTGAAGATAGATTTTCTCTAAAATGAGAAGTGTGTGTTTATGTGTGTGCATTAGGTATAAAACTGAGGAGGAGCAAACTGACCAATATGTTGGAAAGAGAGAGTTAAAAAAGTTTACTTGACTGTATAGAAATGATGTGAGATTGAGAATGCGTGTATAGAGATATTGTACGGGAGACAGGGATCAAGACCATCCCCATGGAAAAGAAATGCAAAAAAGCAAAATGGCTGTCTGGGGAGGCCTTACAAATAGCTGTGAAAAGAAGAGAGGCGAAAAGCAAAGGAGAAAAGGAAAGATATAAGCACCTGAATGCAGAGTTCCAAAGAATAGCAAGAAGAGATAAGAAAGCCTTCTTCAGTGATCAATGCAAAGAAATAGAGGAAAACAACAGAATGGGAAAGACTAGAGATCTCTTCAAGAAAATTAGAGATACCAAGGGAACATTTCATGCAAGGATGGG
>SJYT01033601.1:0-15704 GCA_006410635.1 Cephalophus harveyi
AGGGTATGCTGTAGACAGTACTGGGGAGGAAGCCAAAAATGACTAATATATGTTGCTGCTTTGTAGGGAATTGGACATATATGCAAATAACTAATTGTGGGTTTATTGTGATAGCTTGAATAAGTGTAATATAAACAGTACTTTGGAGCTATAGAAGTATAATTTTGAAGACAATGAATTTATTCTTTATGGTGGTGGTTGTTTAGTTGCTAAGTTGCATTTGACTCTTTTGCTGTCCCATGGACTGGCGCCCACCAGGCTCCTCCGTCCATGGGATTTCCCAGGCAAGAATACTGGAATTGGTTGCCATTTCCTTCTCCAGGGGATCTTCCCGACCCAGGGATCGAACTCACATCTCCTGCAGTGGCAGGAGGATATTTTTTTTTTTTACCACTGAGCCACCTGGGACTTCTATCAAATTTGCAAAGGGAATGTAGGTGGTAATAGACAGAAGGTGATTATGTTTAGGGTGACGGTGGATGCTGCCTTGAGGAGTGATGTTTAAGCTGGGATTGGGAAGAAGATTCTCAACAGCAGATCAGACAAGATGCCTAAAGATGCTGCATGGCCCAGGGTAGACTTGCCTTAAGAAATACTTCGAATCAAAGCCTGTATGCTATGGGCGAGGACACAGGGATCCTTTTTTCAGTCCTTTGATTTCACAGATGGAGGAACTGAGGTCCTGGGAAGAAAAGGGACTTATTATGCAATGGACATGAACTTGGGCAAACTCCAGGAGATGGTGAGGGAGAGGGAGGCCTGGCAGGCTGCAGTCCAGGGGGTCGCAAAGAGTCAGGTACAACTGGGCCACTGAACAACAACAACAGTGCTAACATGTAATGAACTTACCAAGCATGCATAATTATGGTAATTAGGAATTATAAACTAAAAAACTATCAATAGAGGGCCAATGACTTCTTTCCAAATTTCTGATGAACATTTGTGTACCTCTGGGGTGTGGGCTCTTCTATTTGATGATAACTCCTGTCAAGGATTCAGAAGACCTTTCTTGATGTGTTCACAGTGTGCTGTGACATTGCAACAGAGGAAGAAGGATGAAGGGTCTTTGGGAAATATGTGTGTGTGTGTGTGTACCTGTGTGTGTGTGTGTACCTGTGTGTGTGTGTAGGAACAATGTTTGAAAGCAAGGATGTGTTGGGATAGAAACCTTCCTGGAAAAAAAAAAAAACCTTCCTGAATATGTTCAACATCGTAAAACCTCCACTGTATAGCATACCTTTCCATTTCTCTACAGGTAAGACATAAGAAAGAGGGAGACAAAGGAAGACTTTGCCGCATCCCTTATGCCAAATATTTAGCACAGATCTCCTTGCTCAGAAAACAGGCCAGAGTGTGAGGTGTCGGGGGAAGGGCAGGTGATATCATCAAACTGTATTTAGGACTGTGAACGTATGTCCAGCAGGGTCTGGGTACCACTCCATGCAATTCCATCAATAGTAACCACTGGGGTGAAATTCCAAGAAAGTGAGCAACTGATTGATCCAAAGTCGGCACAATCACTAGCTCATTCCTTTCACCACTGGGCCTTCACAGTCAGGGGGTGTAAAGTGTGTCCTGGCCAAAGCAGAGAGAAGCAGCACCTGCTGAATCAAGAGGCAACTGAAGACAGCCCCCTGCAGTCTGGGGGGCTTCTGACCCACAGTGGGGATGAGTAAATGTCAGGCTGGTGGACGGAGGATGGTGAAGCTCTGGGTTTCGTCAGCTCTCCCAGGAAGTTTCCTGTGCATCCAAGACTAAAAGGGCAGATTATGGGGGGAACTAGACCTGGGTGTGGAAGGTTGTGAATGGGGATGGGAAATGCCTCTGGATACCAACCTGACAGTCTAGAAACTTGGTATCCCAACCCTGGGTTTCCTTCCTAGAGTGGAGGGGAGATGAACATCCATCTTGGGGCCAGGGACTGCCCGAGGCCACATGACTATACCTGGCCCCATGCGTCATTCCAGGGCTTGGAGCCCATTCTGGGCAGATGTTCCACTTGCTGTGTTTCATTCTTCAGCTGAAGATCTGATCCCTGGGCTTAGGAAGACATTTCCCTGGACTGCAATTCCAGGAAACTTTAGATGAAAATGTGCCTCTTGTTGAAAAGGCTTTCTTGACCTGGGTTTCCTTCCTAGAGTGGAGGGGAGATGAACATCCATCTTGGGGCCAGGGACTGCCCGAGGCCACATGACTATACCTGGCCCCATGTGTCATTCCAGGGCTTGGAGCCCATTCTGGGCAGATGTTCCACTTGCTGTGTTTCATTCTTCAGCTGAAGATCTGATCCCTGGGCTTAGGAAGACATTTCTCTGGACTACAATTACAGGAAACTTTAGATGAAAATGTGCCTCTTGTTGAAAAGACTTTCTTGAGAAAATAGAGCATGTCTTTCTCTAACTCGGCAGCTCAGGGGCTGGGAGATGACAAGCAGGGGATGGGGGGAGGGGGGCCCACAGGACACCAGGCTCTGAGGAAGACTCTGGGGAAATAAACGCCCTCGCAGGGCCCCACTGGGCTTTGGGAATGGACAAGAGAGAGGTGCTCCTCCTGCCTCTTGTGAACAGCGGTGAACACGGCAGCCAGGGCCCCTGCCTCACGGAGTTCTTGTACAGTCGTGTGTCCCCTGGGCATGGGTTTCACACGTCCTGTTGATGCCCACTCCTTCATCCTTGTCACCGATTCCTCCAGGGCTCATCCCTGCCTCCACACACAGACTGGGCCTGCTGCCTAGAATCCCCTCTGCCTCCTGTCTGCCTTGCAAATGTATATTTGCTCTTTGGGTCTCAGCTCCATTTGCGCTCCCCCAGGAAGCCCTCTGTCATCCTTGCTGGGCCAGCTGCCTCTCCTCTTTGTTTCCATTTATCTTAGCATTTGCCTTTTCTGTTTATCTTTGAAAACATAATACAGTCCTTGGGGTCAAGTTTCAGTCCTAATCACTTCGTAGCTTCAGTTCCCAGGATAAGTCCTGCCATATAGTAGAAAACTCAAGAAATAAGTGTCGCATCAGACTGAATGGACCACTGTTGTGTACCTGCTGTGTGCACTAAGCAACCTGGGCAATGAAGAGGTGAGTGAGAGGCTTTAAGACACTTCCAGTCTGGTGGAAGGTAACCAGAGGCAGAGACTTTGCACCTAAGTGATTAGTGATAGATGAGCTTTAGGCGATGCCTTCAGGGACAGGGACAAGAAGTTGCTCAGTTGCTCAGTCATGTCCAACTCTTTGCAACCCCATGGACTGCAGCACGCCAGGCTCCTCTGTCTTCCACTGTCTCGTAGAGTTTGCTCAAACTCATGTCCATTGAGTCAGTGAGGCTATCTAACCATCTCACCCTCTGCCACCCCTTTCTCCTTTTGCCGTCAATCTTTCCCAGCATTAGGGTCTTTTCCAATGAGTTGAAGGGACAAGAAGGGAAGCAGGTAAATGCTGCCTCTAGTCCTGCTTCCCATGTGTCCCTTTTAGACCCTCACTCCAGCCAACTTTCTGGGCATTCCTTCTGTAGCCCGGGACCAGCTCTCTCCCTGCCTCTCCACATGCTGGCCTCCGTGCAGCCAGTGATCTCAGCCCATTCAGACCTGCCCACCCCTTCTGTCAAGGTCACTGTGTCTGCTGTGCCATCCACATGCCAGCAGCCCTCAGTGGGGCTGGCGAGGCAGGCGGGAGGGCAATGTTCATAGCTGGCCTCCGTGCAGCCAGTGATCTCAGCCCATTCAGACCTGCCCACCCCTTCTGTCAAGGTCACTGTGTCTGCTGTGCCATCCACATGCCAGCAGCCCTCAGTGGGGCTGGCGAGGCAGGCGGGAGGGCAATGTTCATCTGAGGATCCAGGGGCTGGCCAAGCAGAACGGGGACTTTTTAATTGACATTTAAATGTCAATGCGCCACATTAAATGTTACGGGTGTTTCATCACAGCTCGCAGGGAGCATAAACACATCTCCAGCTCCTTAAGAACTGCCCACATTAATCACAGATGCCCTTTGTAAGTAGATACAAACCCAGGGCAGATGCCACACTCCAGCCAGAAACTGGACAGCAAGGAAGCCCATCACAGACAAGAAGCCTGGCCTGGCCACTGGGCCTCTTAATATGAGAAGGATGGCCAGTTAGAGAAACAGAGATTTGCACAGAGGGAGGATCAGAGGAAGAGGAGTGGGAGAGGTGGGGGGAGGCGCAGGGAGAGGAAGGGAGAAAGGTGAGACACAGGAGACGGAGAGGAGGAAACACACAGCCGGAAACCCAGAGAGAAAGACACTCGGGGTCAGGACGGGGTGGGGAACAGGAGGAAGAGAGCGCTTAGGACAGAAAGAGACAGACAGAGAGAAAGGCAGGCCAAGACCGAAAGAGACACATTCATAGGGAGGGACACAGGGAACTAACAGAGAGGGCGAAGAGGCGACAGCGACTGTTTACAGGAGCCAAGACACGGAGACAACCCAAAAGCCATCAACAGGTGACACAGTTAAGAAGCTGCGGCATATGTATATTTGGTATCCAATGCACGCATGTATCGGAGAAGGCAATGGCACCCCACTCCAGTACTCTTGCCTGGAAAATCCCATGGACGGAGGAGCCTGGTGGGCTGCAGTCCATGGGGTCGCTGAGTCGGACACGACTGAGCGACTTCACTTTCACTTTTCACTTTCATGCATTGGAGAACGAAATGGCAACCCACTCCAGTGTTCTTGCCTGGAGAATCCCAGGGACGGGGGAGCCTGGTGGGCTACCGTCTATGGGGTCACACAGAGTCGGACACGACTGAAGTGACTTAGCAGCAGCAGCAGCACGCATGTATATGCAGTATATAAAATGGAATATTACTCGGCCACAAAAATGAGCAAAACACTGCCGTTTCCATAGATGGACCTAGAGAATATCACACTAAATGAAGTCAGACAGAGAAAAAAGAATGTTATATGATATAACATGTGAAATATAAAGATGATACAAATGGGTCTACTTATAAAGCCAAAGCAGACTCGCAGACAGAGAAAGCAAACTCATGGTTACCAAAGCGGAAAGTGGTGGCGGGGGGGTGGTGAATTAGAAGAATGAGATTAACAGATAACAGCTGCCATACATAAAATAGATCAGCAACAAGGATTTACTGTTTTTAACACAGGGAGCAATTTTCAAAATCTTGTAATAATCTATAATGGAAAATCATCTGAAATATATATATATATAACTCAGTTGCTTTGCTATACACCTGAAACTAACACAGTATTGTAAATCAACTTTACTTCAGTTTAAAAAAAGATAGTGACTGAGACGCATCAACCTGCAAACGAAAATGATTCATACTAGACAGTACCGGAAACTTGACTCTGGGATACCCACAGCTGTCTGTCCCCTTCATATGACTCCAGGGGAAGGGCTGGGGGAGACGGAAACACTGGCTAACACGAGGTGGTTCCAAGCGGTTCCCAGCGATTCAGACTCCACACTTCCACTGCAGGGGCATGGGTTCGAGTCCTGGTGGAGAACTAAGATCCCACATGCCACAAGGCGCAGCAAAAAACCCAAATCAAAACAAAACAAAGCAAAAAAAAAAAAAAAACAGAAAACATGAGGTGGCCCTGGGAAGGAGAGGGTCAGGGAATTCACAACACTATTGTACAACATGGAAGTCCTACCCCACCCATGGGGCAGCTGAAAACTGAGGTCCAAGGTCACAAGGTGAGATACTCAAGGTCACAGGCAGAATCAAGCCGAAGACTCGGGTCTTGTCTTTCCCAGAGCTTTTGCCATGAGCCAGCTCACCTGTCCAGACACTCCAGCTCTCTGTCTGTTCGGATCTGAAGCCTGACCCAGGCTTTTAGCCCGGATCCAGACTGGGAGTGATAAGTTCCGGGGCACTCACAGCTTGTCACGTCAAGTTGTGGGGAAGAGCACGGAGAATTCCCTCGTGAGGCTTCCTGCTGGAAGCCCAGGGAAGAGAGAAGCCCAGGTCCTCTCTGACCTGACAAGCTCTGTCTGCCCCACAGCGAGCTTGCCTCTTCCTGCTGCTGCCCGGTGCAGGGTCCACAGGAAGAATTCAGGAACCTGCTTTATGCTGACCACTGACTTGACTGAAATTGTTGTCACATAAACTTTCTCGTGACAAAGTAGTTGATTTACACAAAACAGACATAATTCACACTGTAAGCCTGGAGAAGGAAATGGCACCCCACTCCAGTACTCTTGCCTGGAAAATCCCATGGATGGAGGAGCCTGGCAGGTCGCAAAGAGTCAGACATGACTGAGCAAATTCACTCGCTCATAGTGTAAGCCTATGTTGCAAGGCATATGATTGAACTACCTATGGACAACCAACTCTCCCAACTTCAGAAACACAGCAGTGAGCAAGTAGCTGAACGTTCCCTGGGAAATACTGTCAGCCTTATTTACATGGACGAGGGGAAAGCAGGAGGGAGCTGGCAGAGTAGAAATTTGGCTGGGACTGGAATGACACTCTGGATGCTCTCTAGGGCTTAGGCTGAGGGGTCTACAGCTTTGGGAGCTTGCTGACTTGTGGGCATCTGTCCATGTTATCTGTCAGAGCTCAGACACATCTGTTTAAAGCCCGCCATTGTCTGCCAATTAAGTCCAGTTTCCTTAACTTGGACCAACTCCCTCACAGATTTGGGCCAAGAACACTGGGGACGGATGCAGAAGAGAAATGTCCAAAGTACCTTCTTCAAGGAGCCCCACCTAGAGGAGGTATTGACAATAAATAGACCCTGACAGCATGCAATATCCTCGACAGTGGAAGGTGGATAGACATGAAGGATTCTAAAGATGGTTGGATAGCATCACCCATTCAATGGACGTGAACTTGGGCAAACTCTGGGAGATAGTGATGGACAGGGAGGCCTGGAGTACTGCAGTCCATGGGGTCACAAAAGAGACAGACACAACTTAGTGACTGAAAAACAACAACAAAAGTAAGACTCACTTAGCCAGAAGAGGAAAAGTTTAACAGAGAAGGGGATTTGGAGGCTGGACTTTGAAGGATGAATAGGAGCCTACCTCAAGGCCAAGGGGACGGGAGGGCCATCCTAATCGGCACACAGAGCAAGTGTAATTATAAAGTTTGGGGAGCTAGGGTATGCTGTAGACAGTACTGGGGAGGAAGCCAAAAATGACTAATATATGTTGCTGCTTTGTAGGGAATTGGACATATATGCAAATAACTAATTGTGGGTTTATTGTGATAGCTTGAATAAGTGTAATATAAACAGAGCAAGTGTAATTATAAAGTTTGGGGAGCTAGGGTATGCTGTAGACAGTACTGGGGAGGAAGCCAAAAATGACTAATATATGTTGCTGCTTTGTAGGGAATTGGACATAAATGCAAATAACTAATTGTGGGTTTATTGTGATAGCTTGAATAAGTGTAATATAAACAGCACTTTGGAGCTATAGAAGTACAATTTTGAAGACAATGAATTTATTCTTTATGGTGGTTGTTGTTTAGTTGCTAAGTTGCGTTTGACTCTTTGGCTGTCCCATGGACTGGGGCCCACCAGGCTCCTCCGTCCATGGGATTTCCCAGGCAAGAATACTGGAACTGGTTGCCATTCCCTTCTCCAGGGGATCTTCCCGACCCAGGGATCGAACTCATGTCTCCCACAGTGGGAGNATTTATTCTTTATGGTGGTTGTTGTTTAGTTGCTAAGTTGCGTTTGACTCTTTGGCTGTCCCATGGACTGGGGCCCACCAGGCTCCTCCGTCCATGGGATTTCCCAGGCAAGAATACTGGAACTGGTTGCCATTCCCTTCTCCAGGGGATCTTCCCGACCCAGGGATCGAACTCATGTCTCCCACAGTGGGAGGCGGATTTCTTTTTTTTTTTTTTTTTACCACTGAGCCACCTGGGACTTCTATCAAATTTGCAAAGGGAATGTAGGTGGTAATAGAGAGAAAGTGATTATGTTTAGGGTGATGGTGGATGCTGCCTTGAGGAGTGATGTTTAAGCTGGGATTGGGAAGAAGATTCTCAAGAACAGATCACACAAGATGCCTAAAGATGCTGCATGGCCCAGAGTAGACTTGCCTTAAGAAATACTTTGAATCAAAGCCTGTATGTGATGGAAAAGGACACAGGGATCCTTTTTTCAGTCCTTTGATTTCACAGATGGAGGAACTGAGGTCCTGGGAAGAAAAGGGACTTATTCAAGGTCACTCAGCTTGTTTAGGGGCTAACAAGATACAGCTCCATACGTCAATCTGCAATTTCTGGATTTTAAACAACTCTTGGATTTATAAGCACTTTGTTTTCTTTTATTAGATTTCTGTGTCATGGTTGATGCCCTTAAGGGTTTCTGTTTGTGCTTTTCCAGCTCATTAAAACATAATAACAGACTAGGGACCATTAGAGGTTCAATTCCCTGAGTCAGCACTTGGCTGCCTCGTTCAGGGAAAGGCACAGGTGGGTTAGACAGCAGCACGCAGGGTCACTCCCAGCCGGCCCCGGGGGCCGCACAAGCTGACAGCTGCGCTGACGGCTGCTCCGACAGCTGTTGGGGTCACTCTGAGAGTCCTCCTGTCACCTTGAGTGGAGTCACTCTGTCCACCCCCAGGCCGGTGTGACCTTTCTCTACAGGTGAACTGAGCATCCCACCTGTCCCATGATGCAGCTGGAAGAGACATGTCCCCCAACGTCCCACCCAGTTTTAGTCTTCCAATCTTAAACGGCAAGAGCAGCTTAAATAATTAGCATCTTTGATGGTGGCACTTTACTTTCAAGTTCATCATCCCAAGCAGTTCCCGCTGTCTAGAAATGCTCTCCCTAACAACGGTCATACGGCTCAAGCATTGAGCTTCCCCGATGGCTCAGTGGTAAAGAATCACCTGCAGCACAGGAGTCACAGAAAGACACAGGTTCAGTCCCTGGGTCAGGAAGGTCCCTGGGAGGAGAGCATGGCAACCCAAGTATTCTTGCCTGCTGGAGAATCCCATGGACAGAGGAGCCTGGCAGGCTATAGTCAGCTAGGGTCACAGAGAGTTAGACACAACTGGAACGATGAGACTCCAGCATTAGCTTCTTAAAGAGGTCCTCCCTGATCCCCATCAGCACTGCATCACAGTCCTGGGACTGTCCGAGAGGACAGGGCCCACACAGTTCACCGCCGGGGACCTAACCCCAGGGGCAAAGCCTGGCACACAGGCCCTGAGGAAACGCTTATGGCACGAGCTGCGTGAAGAATGCCAGGGAGAGTCAGAAGAGAGGAGGTGGGGAAAACGGCAGGAGGGGGCGGAACCGCCTGCCTACGGTCACTCTTCCAGACTGCGCCCGTTTGATAGGGCTTCACAATGGACAGTTTTCAGGAGAAAAAACTGTTTTCAGTTTTTTCAGGTTTTCAGGAGATAAACCGCAGTTTATCCATATTTATTCCAGAAAATATTCGCCCGCCATGACAGTGGCTAACACACTCGAGTGCTTCCTATGTGCCGCGTCCTTTCAGTGCGTGAAGATGCCCCTCCTTTGGTGGATACTGGTGGAATCCTAGTTTACGGCTCAGGAGAGGCACCCAGGGGTGCCAAGTCACTCGGCCAAGGTCGCACAGCCAGCAAGGGGCTGGCACAGAGGATGGGGCCTGGAGCCTTGGGAGGCAGGTTGGGCTCTGGAGTCCATGCGCTTCACCTCTGCACTGCACTGCCTCTCCGGAAAGCGAAACCAATGGACCTGTTCACGTCATGACAGCTGGAATATGGAAATGCTTAGATACAAGCCCCGGTCTGTCCAAATCCGAAGGCAGGACAGCCCAGGGAATCTTTAGCAGGCAGTGTCAGCAATTGGAATCCAGGCTACAGATCAGCAAGAATCCCTCCATGTGGCAGAAGGAGCCGACCCCAAGCTGAGGGCATAGAAATCTTCTGGGGCATTACGGGGTGTCTCTCCCCCTCCCAACCAAGTGCTCCTGCCTCTCCCAATCACAGCTCAGGTTCTAGAACAAATGCCCAGGGCCTCCCTCACGAAATGAGCCATCTGCAGATGGGGCTGAAAAGAGATAATCGGAAGAGACACTTCAGATTTTCAGAGCGGGCCAGCTGGCTCCAGCCTGCTTCCCGGCCCATCTGCGGCGGGCCGCCACCCCTCTGTCTCTCTCCCTGCTGACGCCACACCCTCCACTGGCTCCGCTCTGGCCTGGGGAGCGGGGGACTCCAACCACAGGCAGCGAATCTCTGAGCAGCGAGGGCAAGGGAAGGGTTGGCGGTACTGCACGAGGGTCGGGCCGCCTGAAGCACCGGAAGCAGGACNCGCCCTCCACTGGCTCCGCTCTGGCCTGGGGAGCGGGGGACTCCAACCACAGGCAGCGAATCTCTGAGCAGCGAGGGCAAGGGAAGGGTTGGCGGTACTGCACGAGGGTCGGGCCGCCTGAAGCACCGGAAGCAGGACACAGAGCAGGAGCAGGAATCTCACCAGACTGGCAGCTCGGAGACATTCTTCCTCGTCCTCACCCCTAACTGTCTCTTGCAGCTCCTCCAAGAGAACTCTGGAGGGACCCTGGGACACAGCAGCATGGAGGGAGGTTTACAGCACAGTGGTTTAGACAGACTTTCAGGCCAACTGCTTGCTGTGTGATCTGAAAGTGGTCTGATGGGCCTCACTTTGCTCATCTGTCATATGGGGATAACAACACCTGCTTTATGGAGTCTTGAGAACTGAGTCTTGAGATGTGTTTCATGTGGATAATGCTGTGTCTAGGATGTACTCTGTGTTCAATCAACAGGCAAGTATTAGTAGTTGCTATTGTCCTGGAAAGTTCCTTGTTGGACCAGGTCATGGAAAGTTCCTGGCAGGCTGGTCTACACTGGCCCAGCCTTGCCCTGTGCTGAGGCAAGAGACTGGATCACAGGTACCTAGAAACCGGGCTGGGTCTGAGCAGTGTTTCCATCCCGTGAGCCTTTCCTCAGTGACTTTCCACCCCTGCTTTGTACCCCTGTTGTCCCCAGATTATAGGACAGTCTCAGTAACTTGATGGTGCAGCTCATGGGCTTAGTTGCCCTGAGGCATGTGGGATCTTAGTTTCCGGACCGGGGATCAAACCCTTGTCCCTGTATTGGAAGGATTCTTAACCACTGGACCACCAGAGAAGTCCTTCCTAGGGCTTTCAAAGACGCCATCCAAGTTCATTTCATGAGGACTCCATGAGGAGTCCAACAGGAACACCCCTGTTGACAACCTCCCTGCAAACTGGGCAGCGTGGACAGCAGGACTCAGGAGGAGTGTTTGCTCCTGGCATGCTGGCATTTCCATCATCTGCCCAAGAGCTGCTTGGGGCAGAGTCTTGGGGTGGAGGAACCTGGGACACAGTGCCATGATGTAGAAGGAGCAGAAGCTGTGGGGCCAGACAGCCCTTGGGGGAGAGTCCTGAGGCCACTGCAGTTGACAGTGAGACTCTGCCTCTCAGAGTCTCAGTTTCCTCATCTGTAAAATGGGACAATGATATCAACCTGGCAGGTGACAGAGAAGTTTAAACATCAGACAGGCATGGAAGATGCCTCACACACGTTGGCTCCTGAAGTAACCTCTGTCCCTTTGGAGGGCACGGTTCCCAATCGCTCTGCCCCCAGATGGTGAGATAGCATCACCAATTCAGTGGATTTGAGCAATGAGTGTGAGCAAACTCTGGGANTTTAAACATCAGACAGGCATGGAAGATGCCTCACACACGTTGGCTCCTGAAGTAACCTCTGTCCCTTTGGAGGGCACGGTTCCCAATCGCTCTGCCCCCAGATGGTGAGATAGCATCACCAATTCAGTGGATTTGAGCAATGAGTGTGAGCAAACTCTGGGAGATAGTGGAGGACAGAGGAGCCTGGCGTGCTGCAGTCCGTGGGGTCACAGAGAGTCAGACAGGACTGCGCGACTGAACAACAATCCCGAGTGGGGGGACTGGGTGCTCGGAAGCCGGCCCCGCAGATGCTGTTGACAATCGCTGAGTGGCACACCTGCATTAACTTAAGCAACGGCGTAGCTCAGTCTCAGCCTAATTGGTGAACCGAGGTCTGCAGACTGTTGATTGGTGGGGCAAAGAGGAGCCTGAGTACTCTTGTTTTAAGAAGATGGGGCTGGAAGGAAAGAGATTCTGCTTCGCTTGCCAGCAACGAAGGATAATTACAGCGCTTGTCAAAATAAGATGTGGAGATAGAGCCCATTCCCTGCCAGCCAGTTTCTCAAATCCCCTGGGAATCCCTGGTTTAATTAAATACCTGGTGCAAAGGCTAGGCACCGGGTGTTGGCAACATGCCTGGATTAAAAATCCACCCCAGACAGGGCAGGATGAGCACTTCCCGCTCCCCTCCCCACAGGCTCTGAGTGGTGCTGGGGAAGAGGGTGGGGACAAGAAAAAGGAGAGGCGCGTTGGGGTGGGGGGAGAGGATGACAACAGGAAAGAAACAACCGGAGCAAGCTCCGGCTGCTGCAGAAGGGATTAAATGGAACATAGAAAGAATTTCCCAACTGGGAATCGTGCCTGCAAAGATTTTCTCTCTTGATTAAGAAAATAAAACTCACATCCTGAGTCTGGCCACGGGTGGTGAATCTCCATTTGGGGGGGATGGCGGAGCTGCTCAGCCCTGGTTTCTAAGATGCAGCAGCTTCATGGGGCTCATTCATCAAGCCACCTTCCCCCTTCCTCAGGCCTCAAAAGCCTCTGCCCTGTCTTTGCCACCTTGGCCCCATTTTGTAGACAAGAGCCATTCTAATCCCTCTACAGAATGACTGAGCTTGGCTGCGATATTAGACAAGACTTAACTGAAATCCTGAGATGACAGCTGGAAAATTAACACCGATCATATCCTGAGTCTGGATAAGCTGGTGTGCAAAATGCAACTTCCTCTCAGAGGCTCCCGGGACCTTCCCATCTTTCTTAATGGTCAACAATCCAGAACCCATTCTGGCTCACCTCCTACTGATTCTAGATTGGGTGTCTCAACATAGTGGCCAAGGGACTTGATCTAGATAGCGCTTAGATATATTTTCTTGGGGACACACAGTCTTCTAAAAATCAGATACTTTTGTATGACATCTGTGTAATGAAAAATGATGACCTGGCCGCACAGGGTCACATCCCTACAGGCCTCAGTGGCCAACTGGAACCAAGGACAGGCCATGCCCTTGCAAGCATGTGACATTAGCATACGGGACTAGAGCCTGGACTGTGCGGGCAAGAGTCATAACGGGGCCCTCCTGCACTGCCTGTCTGCACTGCACCAGGTGCTGGATCAGCTAGCTGTACGATCTCACAGGAGGCTGAGCCTGTGTTCATCCTCTCACCCATCCATCCACTCACTCAGCACCTGTTACTGAGCACTCCCTCTGTTTCACATGTTCTGCTAAACCTAGAGACGGAAGGTTAAGTAAGACAGACATCCCGGGTCCACCTCCTTCTCACTCTGAGTTTCCAGTCTGAGACCCTCTTACTACTTGTAAGGAATTGTAGCTGGAAATGCTCCATTATGCTTTTTCTTTCTGTGTTTTTTGACTATGCTGCACAGCTTGCAAGATCTTAGTTTCCCAACTAGAGATTGAACCCTCAGCAGTGAAAGCATGGAGTCCTAACTACTGGGCAACCAGGGAATTCCCTGTAACTGGAAATGAACTCCCTTTCAAGACAGGCCAGCCTTCCTAGGAGGTGTCCTTATTCTCCCATGATGATCACTTTGCCATTGAACAACTCAATCACTATGTGTACAAGAGATGCATTAGCCTGCTGAAGGGCACAGGTCAGGTGGAGATCTCTCCATTACTCTAGCTCACAGACAACAGAGGGGAGAGGGCATCAGGTGGAGTTAAAAAGAATGTGGACTCCATAGACCTGTATTTAAATCCTGGCTCAGTGCTACCTCGAGCAAGTTACTTAGCATCTCTGGGTCTTAGTTTTCATCACCTGTTAAATGGGGATAATGATAATTCCTACCTAATGAATTGGTTATGAGAAATAATATTTGCAAAGTGATTAAGACACAGTAAGAGTTCTACTTAAAGATGTGTGTGTTAGTTGCTCAGTCGTGTCCGACTCTCTGTGACCTCATGGATTGAGGCCGTTGGGCTCCTTTGTCTGCAGAATTCTCTGGGCAAGAATCCTGGAGTGGGCAGCCATGCTCTTCTCCAGGGGATCTTCCCAACCCAGGGATCGAACCCAGGTCTCCTGCATTGCAGGCAGACTCTTCACCGCCTGACCCAAAAGGATAACAAATGCACACAAATTCTGAGTCAGGGGTGCAGATCATATGAGTTCCAAGCATCCTTCCCTGATCAGGGTTATAGGAAATGGGCAGCCATGCTCTTCTCCAGGGGATCTTCCCAACCCAGGGATCGAACCCAGGTCTCCTGCATTGCAGGCAGACTCTTCACCGCCTGACCCAAAAGGATAACAAATGCACACAAATTCTGAGTCAGGGGTGCAGATCATATGAGTTCCAAGCATCCTTCCCTGATCAGGGTTATAGGAATTATCTGCAAAACAGAGCTGTCCCTCACAGGGCTGCTGTATTATACAGGACATGCTGAACAAGGGTGTTGGACCCATTACTGGGCCACACAAGGGACTCATCCGGGTTTTCTTTCTTCATCTCTCCCTCTGGCACACACTGGCAGCTTCATGCTTCGGTGTGTGGCCTCAGCACACCCTTGGGACGAGTTCCCTGCCTATCAAACAGCCCGGAGCTGAAGATGATGTCATTCGCTGGGAGCTCTCCAGGGCCAGCTGGTTTTCCGAGGAGGGAGGAAGGCAGGAGGGAGTGAAAGATTGCATCTCGCCACTCTGAGACGCCGGCGCCCTAACCCTGCTCCTTGTTAGCACCAGCCCTGGCCTGGATAGCTCCTGACTGCCTCTCTGGTCCATTTAGTCCCTTCTGCAATTCCTTTCCCACACAGCTGAGCTTTGAAAAGCATTAATGGGAACTTGCTATTCCTGCTTAAAACCATCCAGCAGCCTCCCCGCTGCCCTTAGAATAAAACTCCTTGGTACGGCCCAGGAGGCCCTGCGTGACTTGGCCATTGGTCTCCTTTTGACTTCTGCTTCCAGCATGCCCCCTCCCATTTATTGTGGTCCAACCTTGACTGCCTTCCTTCTCTTCTCTCTGCCTGGCCTGGAGTGGCCTTCCGTCTTCTCTCAGATGTTTACACATCTGACCCCTTTCTGTTAAGGTAGCCTGAGCACAAATGGCGCCTCTGCAAGGAGTCCTCCCGGATTTTGCCGTTAAAGAGCTCTCCGGTCTCCCAGCACCACCTGCCCACGTCCCCCGTGGTGCTTCCTTTGTGGCACTTATCCCTGCTCCCACTCATCTCACGGCTTCGTTGCCTTGATTGCCATCTGCCCCCACCCCCTACAGCAACTGACCACAAAACCATGAGAACAGCACTTGGTTTTGCTCTTCTTGGCTCAGCTGTGCACCCTCAGCCCCTAGCACAGTGCATGTTGCTCAGATGACTCAATCAATATTCGTGAAATCAATGTGTGGATGAATGGGTTCATTCCTTTCAGAGGTCAAGAGATGTATCCTGGTCCTTCCCAGGGACTGATAGCGCACTGAGACCTCCCGTGACAAATGGCTCTAATTTTAATACCTTCCTAAAGGCTATGAGAAGGCAGAGTCCTTGATCTATAGCACTGAGAACCGAGTCTCCCTCCAGCCCACCCAGACCTCACCATGAGCAGGCACACAAAACCACCTACATGCACACGTGTGCACATGCATATGTACACACAC
>SJYT01033604.1:0-21338 GCA_006410635.1 Cephalophus harveyi
TGGGGTCACAAAGAGTCAGACACGACTGAGCGACTGAACTGAACTGAACTGAGAGTTGTGAGAGCATTTAGTGGACACAGTATATATAATGCCCAAGTATATATTAGAGCTAGGTGCCAGTTAATAATATTCATTACTAATAAGAATTTACTGTATAGCACAGGGAACTCTACTCAATATTCCATAATGGCCTACATGTGAAAAGAGTTTTAAAAAGAGTGGATATATGTATATATATATATATAGGTGTGTGTAACTGATTCATTTTGCTGTACAGTAAAAGCTAAGACAACATTGTAAATCAACTATACTCCAATAAAAATAAATTTAAAATAATAATGGTAGGAGAACAAGATGGCGGAAGAGTAGGTGGATGTGGAGTACATCTCTCTCCATGGATACATCAGGAATACACCTTCAGACACAGAAGTGCATGCAGAACACCAGCTGAGAGAAGACAGGAGTACCTGACCAGGAAAGAATATACAGAACCATGCAAAACTTGGTAGGATGAAGGAACTAGGGGGAAAAACAGGAGTATTAGTAGGACTGGACCTGCCCTTGGTGGATGGGGGAACTGAAGCAGGGGTCCGATCCCCATACTGGGACAACTGTCTGAGTCAGAGAAGAAACATTTAAGGCTGAGAGTGAAACAGATGATCTGTGGCAGCCTAAATGGAATGAGAATCAGACAGTCCTTGTGACAGCCATATTTAACCCAGACAGGAACCAGGGTCCCCTGGAAGGTGGAGCACCTAGGAGCTGGAGTTTAGGGATTGTGGCGCGATCCCAGGGCAAGGGCTGCTGTTGACCGCAGAGAGAATGATCGAGGGGAGGTGAAGGAGGAGACTGTGATGGGAAATTCCTGTGCAGGAAAGCCGGGCAGCCATGGAAGCAAGGCGATACTGCTGAGTCACAAGTAAGGGATGGAGCCATCACATAGCCTCTCTCTCCCCACATCCATCAGCAGCTTAACAATAGAGCAGCTGGCCCATCAAACGCCTGATGCACTGAACTACAGAGTACGACCCTATCCAGGGTGCCCCTTTAAGTGACCAATATGCCGACTACAGAATAAGACCCCAGCCAGGGGAGCCCCTCTATGTGCCTGATGCACTCGACAATAGAGAATGACCCCAGGCAAGGGAGCCCTGTAAGCACCAGAACAGGCGGAGCTATGGAGGAAGACTGGCTAAAGAGGCCTTCTGATCGCCAGCTACAAGAGGCTCAAAAAAAGACTCTGATAGGGCCATATTCCTGCAGCAGAGGCAGTCCGTGTCCCTGCACACTTGGCGCTGCCAGGGTCCCCACAAGCCAAGTAGCTGTGCCACTTTCACACTCAACTCTCACTGGGACAGAGCTGGCACAGGCAAAAAAAAGTCTTGTGTCTATGCATGCAGGGTTGCTTCAGTAGTGTCCAGCTCTTTGTGACCCTGTAGACTGTGGCCTGCCAGGCTTCTCTGCCAGGGAGGAAGGTTCTCCAGGCAAGAATACTGGAGTATATATTGGCGAATACTGGTTACCACATACCCTTTTAGAGTACTATATTTCCTGCTGCCCTGGCCGCCAACTCCCCTGAGTACCTGGTGCTGCAAGAATACCTGTGACCCAAGCAGCTGCACCATCTCCACATCTGGCCCTCACAGGGGCAAACCCAAGTCCTGCAGGGCAGCCTCAGGAGCAAACCCCAGTGGATGACACACATGTGAGAGAACGAAACCACAATTGAATCCCAGGGGCAGTGTGGCTAAGGAAGAAGACCCAAAACATTCCCACCAGCAGTACAAGCTGCAGATTAAATCCACACAATCAACTAGCCACTCTGTGTCTATGGAATATTAAAAGGTCATTGAGAGCTCCCACAAAAGAAAACTCGCTAGTTCTGACAGCTGTGGACACTGGAAGCAAGAACACGTAGGAGTAGGACCAGATTAGAATCTGAGCTGCCCCCACAGCAGGTCCAGAGATCAGCACAGCGTTGGAGGGCACCATCCTAGGGAGGTGAGGTGGGCTGTGACTCCCAGCGAGGGAAAGGACTCTGACAGCAGTGACTCAAGAAAACCGTTCATTATTCTTATGTTTTGACTTGTTCCGTAGATTCTTTGGATTTTTTTCTTTTTTCTTTTTCCTCTCCGTCCCATCACCGCCCCCCGCCTTGTAGTTGTTGATTTTATTAGCACTATGAAATCTAATTAAGATTTTGAGAGCTTTTTTCCCCCCTCAGTCACATTTTTTATCACTGTTAGAAACCTCTGCCTCTACATTGGGCTTTTGCAGTTCAGTGGAGTTTTCCTCTTTTTTCCCTTTTCTCTTTCTTCATTTTTTTCCCCTCTTTTTTATAATTTTATCTTTAATTTTTAAAAATCTATTATATTTTTTCTACATTTATTCCTTTGTTTGCCTTTCCTACTGTTCTGTTCCTCTTGTACTTAGTCTTTAATGTATATAAATCTTTATCTACCTCTATTTAACTTCCATATTTATTTTTTCTTTCTTTTCCTTTCAACATATTTGTTAGTTTTGCTTTCATTGCTTTATTCCGCACTTGGCACTTTGCTTGAGTTTTGTTTTCCAGTTTGTACTTTAGTTTTTTCTTAACTGGTAAATATAATTTTTGATTTCCTTTGTTTGCCAGATCAATCTACTGTACTTTACTTTTGTTGGACTGTTTTCACTTTGCTCATGGGTGTATATGTATATGTGTATATTCCAGTATTTTAATTATTATTTGCCTGGTTTTGTAACTGCCATTTGTCTCGGGTTCATCTTTGGTTTTTCTTCTTTGGATATTTGTTTTACTCTCACTTAATGCCATAACAAACCCCTTGTGGAATCTTTGTTCCTGACTAGAGATCAAGCCCTGAGCCTTTGGGTTGGGAGCACTGACTCCAAGACCTTAGACTACCAGAGAATAACTCTCAGTTCAGTTCAGTTCAGTTGCTCATTCATGTCTGACTCTTTGTGACCCCTGAATCGCAGCATGCCCAGCCTCCCTGTCCATCACCAACTCCTGGAGTTCACTCAGATTCATGTCCATCAAGTCAGTGATGCCATCCAGCCATCTCATCCTCTGCCGTCCCCTTTTCTTCCTGCCCCCAATCCCTCCCAGCATCAGAGTCTTTTCCAATGAGTCAACTCTTCACACGAGGTGGCAAAAGTACTGGAGTTTCAGCTTTAGCATCATTCCTTCCAAAGAAACCCCAGGGTTGATCTCCTTCAGAATGGACTGGTTGGATCTCCTTGTAGTCCAAGGGACTCTCAAGAGTCTTCTCCAACACCATAGTTCAAAAGCATCAATTTTTCAGCACTCAGCCTTCTTCACAGTCCAACTCTCACATCCATACATGACCACAGGAAAAACCATAGCATTGACTAGACGGACGTTGGCAAAGTAATGTCTGCTTTTGAATATGCTATCTAGGTTGGTCATAACTTTTCTTCCAAGGAGTAAGCATCTTTTAATTTCATGGCTGCCGTCACCATCTGCAGTGATTTTGGAGCCCCAAAAAATAAAATGGACTGGTTGGATCTCCTTGCAGTCCAAGGCACTCTCAAGAGTCTTCTCCAACACCACAGTTCAAAAGCATCAATTGTAGTACAGTATTCGTGCTCATTTGTAATGAACAAAACCCCTGCTGTCTTAATCTGAATGAATGCCATTTGGAGGTAATAAGTAATCTCTGGGAAAGGATAAGCCTTTAGGTCCATAGAGCTTGGATCTCGGTTTGTTCCAAGAGTCCATACAAATTCACTTTTAAACAATATTTATTTATTTATTTGGCTGCATTGGGTCTTGGCTGCATTATGAGGGATCTTTCACTGTTGTGGTGGATGGCTCTAATTGTGGTGCATGGACTTAGTTGCTCTGCAGCATGTGGAAACTTAGTTCCCCAACTAGGGAATGAACCCATGTCCCCTGCATTGCAAAGCAGATTCTTAACCTCTGGACCACCAGGGAAGTCCCACACAAATTTATTTTAAAGAATGTTTTCTATAGTTTCTCCTTCTATTAGGACAGTGATGACTTGACTTAGTGACAGTTTAAAATCTGTTAATGACAATCAGAAGCATGGCTAGGGGAAGATCAGGATAAACAGTCTTTCTCCTTGAGCACATTCTGCAAACCTAGCTCCTTTTCACAACATTTTAAGAGTAATGTGTTGCCTAACAGTAACAATACTACATTCTACACTCAAAAACTCTGTTAAGAGGGTAGGCCTCCTGTTAATTGTACTCACCTCACACTCACACACACACAAACAAAGGAGAAACCCACAAAGGGGCAAGAGGAAAATTTTAAAGGTAATCTTGTTGTGTTAGTCACTCAGACAAGTCCGACTCTTTGTGACCCTGCCAGGCTCCTCTGTACATGAATTTCTCCAGGCAAAAATACTAGAGTGGGTGGGTACCATTCCCTGACCAGGAGATCTTCCTGACCTAGGGGTCAAACCTGGGGCTCCTGCATTGCAGGTGGATTCCATACTGTCTGAGCCATTAGAGAAGTCCTTTTAAGGTGATGGATATATTTATTACCTTGATGGTAGTGATGATCTCACAGGTATATGCATATATCCAAACTCATCAAATTGTAAACATTAAATATATGCAGTTTCTTTCTATGCCAATTATACCTCAATCAAGCTAGAAGAAAAGAGTAGTATGTTAACAGGGAAGGCTATGCTGAGAATACTTTAGATAAAGCAAGATTGTCAAGCAGAAAGAAGTATGTAGTTAGTTATGGGGATGGGAGGCTATATATATCTGTTGTCCCACTCTTTCCCTCACTCCTGCCCAGTCCCAGGTATTGCTTCCCTTGTAGTTAGAATCTAATTGTGCCTTAAATGACAGTGTGGGTGCATTACATATAGGTGACTTACTGCCTGTTTCAGGAGAACAGTGGGAATCAGTATTCTCAACAGAGGTGGTCAAACAGTCCTTAGCCTCCCTCTCAGAGTTGACCCCAAAGCTGCTGTGTCAGAGATAATTGCCCTTCTTGCTTATAAGCCCGGGGGGGTATACACCTTGACTGATGACTGCTATCAGTGTACTGTAGCTACATATATATTTTTTTCTTTGCAAAATGCTCTGTTTTTTTCCTTTGCTGGATAAAACCTATCTCCCAGCTACTCTGAGGTTATCTCAATATTGATGAGAAAGTAGTTTGTTTATTTCAAAACCCCAGGGGCCAGATCAGAGCGTTTCCTGGACTGAGTCATAAAGAGAAAGCTAAATGCATTACCTGTTCCTTAATGAAAAGCACGGGTGTTAGCGGTCCCTGAAGTTCATATGATTCGCAAGAAAGAAATGAAAAGGATCGCCTTATGGAACAGTATCAGTTCAATTGATCTTTCCTTTCTCTGGTAATTACAAGGCCCCAATTTCATTTGAGTTCAGTGTGCTTAATGAAGGCCAAGCCAGTTTCCAAGGAAAAGACTTTCACTAAAATAGATGAACTAATAACTGGTACTAATGACAAACATCTTTTAGCTATGGAAATTATATTCTGCATTTAGTGATTTTTAAAAGAATGCTACACTCTCAAAAGTATTCAGTGTCTCAAATTGCTGTTGAGATGGGCAGCCATGATGGATGCTCACCTTTATTTTAGGGATTGGGAGCCGAAGAACAAGAAATATTGAAAATCTTTATCAAGGAATAACATCGCTGGGATGTAAATGATATGTTAGGACTGTGAATTTATCAATATCATTCAATTTCAGTAAATCTTATCAAAGCTTTTAAAAATACATTTCATTCAATAGATTGCTATTATGTAATGTCGATACTCATCACGTATGAAGATTGAGGGCAAGGGAAGGGGCTGACAGAGGATGAGGTGGTTGGATGGTATCACAGACTCAGTGGACATGAGTTTGGGCAAACTCCGGGAGATAGTGAAAGACAGGGAAGCCTGGCATGCTGCAGTTCATGGGGCCACAAAGAGTCAGACACAACTTAGCGACTGATCAATAACAACAATAATTACCTATGTAAGACACTAGCCTGGTATTCTGGACCTGGTTTTACTTGTGAGAAATGTCTGTGCTGATGGTGAAATTTCTAGAACATCATGTGGTTAGTTAGTTCATGTATGTCACCAGCTCAGCTTCACACTGATGTACATTGTAAGGGAATGAACACCCTCTGGGGTGTGACTTCTCGGTAGAAAAGTAAGGAATGAAAAAGTGACTACATGAAAATAAAGAAGAGTTTAAATTTCTATTCTGCAAGCATGGATTAGGCACTGACTATGTCAAGATGTTATTCATGCAGAGAATTTGAAGATGAGCAGAGCATACATCCTACCTTCAGGAATAAAACCATACCTATGGACATATGGTATGATGCACCATGAGACACTTGAAAGTCATTCAATGTGATCAGTTCAGTTCAGTCACTCAGTCGTGTCCAACTCTTTGCGACCCCATGGACTGCAGCACTCCAGGCTTCCCTGAAGAGTGACAATATACAGCCTTGATGTACTCCTTTTCCTATTTGGAACCAGTCTGTTGTTCCATGTCCAGTTCTAACTGTTGCTTCCTGACCTGCATACAGATTTCTCAAGAGGCAGGTTAGGTGGTCTGGTATTCCCATCTCTTTCAGAATTTTCCACAGTTGATTGTGATCCACACAGTCAAAGGCTTTGGCATAGTCAATAAAGCAGAAATAGATGTTTCTCTGGAACTCTCTTGCTTTTTCCATGATCCAGCGGATGTTGGCAATTTGACCTCTGGTTCCTCTGCCTTTTCTAAAACCAGCTTGAACATCAGGAAGTTCACGGTTCACGTATTGCTGAAGCCTGGCTTGGAGAATTTTGAGCATTACTTTACCAGCATGTGAGATGAGTGCAATTGTGTGGTAATTTGAAGATTCTTTGGCATTGCCTTTCTTTGGGATTGGAATGAAAACTGACCTTTTCCAGTCCTGTGGCCATTGCTGAGTTTTCCAAATTTGCTGGTATATTGAATAACCCTAGGGAGTATCAAATAGTGAGAACTCATACAGAGGAAACCACCTGAATATAAGACCCTGCATCACCCAACAACCAGTAGGACCCTGTGCGGGATTCATCATCTAAACAACAAACAAAGCAAAAATACAAACCCAATCATCAGCAGACAGGATTACCACCTCACTCAGCCTTGCCATCAGAGGAAAAATAAACAAACAAACAAACAAAAACTCAGCACAAATCTCACTCTATACAAAGGTTACACAAACCACTGTTAGAAACCTTAGGAGGGAACCAACCTTAGGAGGGGAAAAATCAAACAGAAGAAAGATTTCAACCTTAAAGTCTCAGTAAAGGAGACCTCAAACCCGATAAATTAAAAAATAATAATAATGAAAAGGCAGAGAAATACTACACAAATGAAGGAACAAACTGCAAACACAGAAGTCCAAATAAATGAAGAGGAAATAGGCAAACTACCTGAAAAAGAATTCAGAACAATGGTAGTAAAGATGATCAAAAACCTTGAAAATAAATTGGAGAAAATGCAAGAATCAATTTAACAAAGATGAGGAAGAATTAAAGAGTAAACATACAGAAACAACACAACTACTGAAATTCGAAATACTCTAGAAGTAGTCAATACCAGAATATCAGGAGCAGAAGCACGAATCAGTGAACCGGAAGATAAAATGGTGGAAATAACTTCTGAAGACCAGAATAAAGTAAAAAGAATGAAAAGAACTGAGGAAAGTCTCAAAGACCTCTGGGACAATATCAAGTGCACCAACATTTGAATTATATGGGTCCCAAAAGAAGAGAAAAAGAAAGGGTATGCAAAATGTTTTGAAGAGATTATAGTTGAAATTTTTGCCAACATGGAAAAGGAAATAGTCAATCAAGTCCAAGAGACACAAAGAGTTCCATACAGGGTAAACCCAAGGAGGAACATTCCAAAACACATACTAAGCAAATGAACAAAGATTAAAAACAGGGAAAGAATATTAAAAGCAGCAAGGCAGAAGCAACAAGTAAAATACAAGGGAAACACCATATGCTTAACTGCTGATCTTTCAGCAGAAACTCTACAGGCCAGAAGGGAATGGCAGGATATATTTAAAGTGTTGAAAGGGAAAAAATCTATAATCAAGATTACAGTACTGAGCAAGGATCTCATTCAATATTGATGGAGAAATAAAAAGCTTTTCAGGTAAGCAAAAGTTAAGAGAATTCAGTACCACCAAACCAGCTTTACAACAAATGTTAAAGGGATGCATATAGTCAAGAAATACAAGAGAAGAAAAGGATCTACAAAATCACTCCCAAACAATTAAGAAAATGGCAATGGGAACATATATATCAATAATTGCTTTAGATGTAAATGGATTAAATGCACCAATCAAAAGATACAGACTGGCTGAATGGATACAAAAATGAGACCCATATATATGCTGTCTACAAAAAACCCAGTTCACACAAGCCTATGTTCGATACAGGATACAGGATGCTTGAGGCTGGTGCACGGGGATGATCCAGAGAGATGATATGGGGTGGGAGGTGGGAGGGGGATTCAGGATTGGGAGCTAATATACACCCATGGTGGATTCATGTCAATGTATGGCAAAACCAATACGGTATTGTAAAGTAAAATAAAGTAAAAAAAAAAAAAAACACTTCAGACCATAAGACACATATAAACTGAAAGTGAGAGGATGGAAAAATATATTCCATGCAAATGGGAAGCAAAAGAAAGCTGGAGTAGCAATCCTGATATCAGACAATATAGGCCTTAAAATAAACAAGATTGCAAGGCATAAGGAAGGACATTACTTAATGATCAAAGGATCAATCCAAGAGGAAGACATAACAATTGTAAATATCTATGCACCCAACATAGGAGCACCTCAATACATAAGACAAACACTAACAGACATAAAAGGAGAAATTGACAATAACACAATAATAGTAGGAGTCTTTAACACAGCACTCACACCAATGGACAGATCATCAAAACAGAAAATTAATAAAGGTCTTAAAAGATATGTTAGATGAGATGGATCTCATTGATATCTTCAGGACATTCCATCCAAATGCAGAAGAATCCACCTTCTTCTCAAGTGCACATGGAACATTCTCCAAGATAAACCACATCTTGGATCACAAATTAAACCTCAGTAAATTTAAGAAAATTGAAATCATATCAAGCATCTTCTTTGACCACAATGCTATGAGGCTAGATATTAATTACAAAAAACAAAAAAACAAACTATAAGAAACACAAACACATAGACATTAAACAACACATTTCTAAATAACCAACAGGTTACTGAAGAAATCAAAAGAGAAATCAAAAAATTTCTAGAAACAAATGACAATGAAAACAGGACAACTCAAACCTATGGGATGCAGCAAAAGCAGTTCTAAGAGGGACGTTTATGGCAATACAATCCTACCTCAAGAAACAAGAAAAACATAGAATAGACTAACTTTACACCTAAAACAACTGTAAAAAGTAGAACAACAACAACAAAAAAAAAAACCCAAAATTAGTAGAAGGAAAGAAATCATAAAAATAAGAACAGAAATAAATGAAAAAGAAATGAAAGAAACAAAAGTAAAGATTAGTAAAACTAAAAGCTTTGAGAAGTAAACAAAATTGACAAGCCTATAGCCAGACTCATCAAGAAAAAAAGAGAGAAGAATCAAATCAAAAAATTTAGAAATGAAAAAGGAAAGGTTACAACAGACAATGAAGAAATAAAAAGGATTATAAGAGACTATTATGAACAACAATATGGCAATAAAATAGATAACCTCGAAGAAATGGACAGATTCTTAGAAAAGTTCAATCTTCCAAGACTGAACCAGTAAGAAATAGAAAATATGAACAACCCAATTACAAGGACTGAAACTGAATCTGTGATCAAACATCTCCCAAAAGACAAAAGCCCAGGACCAGATGGCTTCACAGGAGAATTTGATCAAACATTTAGAGAAGAGCTAATGCCTATCTTTCTAAAACTCTTTCAAAAAATTGCAGAAAAAGAACACTTCCAAACTCATTCTATGAGGCCACCATTACCCTGATACCAAAACCAGACAAAGACAGCACAAAAAAGAAAAGAATTACAGGCCAATATCACTGATGAACATAGATGCAATAATCCTCAACAAAATGTTAGCAAACAAAATTCAGCAACACATCAAAAAGCTCATACACCCTGATCAAGTTGTGTTTATTCCAGGAATGCGAGGATTCAATATATGTAAATCAATATGATATACTATATTAACAAATTGAAAGGTGAAAAGCATATGATCATCTCAATAGATGCAGAGAAAACCTTTGACAAAATTCAGCACCCATTTACAATCAAACCTCTTCAAAAAATGGGCATAGAAGGAACCTACCTCAACATAGGAAAGGCCATATATGATAAGGCTACAGCAAACATTATTCTCAATGGTGAAAACTGCAGGCATTCCCTCTAAGATCCGAAACAAGACAAGGGTGCCCACTTTCACTTTTATTATTTGACATAGTTCTGGAAGTCTTAGCTATAGCAATCACAGAAGAAAAAGAAATGAAATCTAGATCAGAAAAGAAGTAAAGTTCTCACTGTTTGCAAATGCCATGATACTGTACATAGAAAAGCCTAAAGATAGTATCAGAAAATGGCTAGAGCTAATCAGTTAATTTAGCAAAGTTGCAGAATACAAAATCAATACACAGAAATCACTTGCGTATCTATATACTAACAATGAAAATACAGAAAGAGAAATTAAGGAATCAATCCCATAATCCACTGAAACAAAATAATTAAATATTTAGGAATAACTTACCTAAGGAGACAAAAGAACTGTACACAGAAAATTATAAGACACTAATGAATGAAATCAAAGATGACATAATCAGTTGGAGACATATTCCATGTTCTTGGGTAGGAAGAATCAATATTGTGAAAATGACTATATTACCAAATGCAATCTACAGATTCAATGTGACCCTTATCAAATTACAAATGGCATTTTTCACAGAACTAGAACAAAGCATTTCACAATTCATATGGAACTACAAAAGACCCCGAATACCCAAAGCAGTCTTGAGAAAGAAGAACGGAGTTGGAGGAATCAACCTTCCTGACTTCAGATTATACTACAAAGCTACAGTTATCAAGACAGCATGGTACCAGCACAAAAACAGAAATATAGACCAATGGAACAAGATAGAAAGCCCAGAAATAAACCCATGGGTACCTTATTTTTGACAAAGGAGGCAAGAATATACAGTGGGGCAAAGACAGCCTCTTCAATAAACAGTGCTGGGAAAACTGGACAGCTACATGTAAAAGAATGAAATTAGAACACTTCCTAACACCATACACAAAGATAAACTCAAAATGGATGAAAGACCTAAATGTAAGACTAGAAAATATAAAACTCTTAGAGGAAAACATAGGCAGAACACTCGATGGCATAAATCAAAGCAAGATCCTCTATGATCCATCTCCTAGAGTAACAGAAATAAAAACAAAAGTAAACAAGTGGGACCTAATTAAACTTAAAAGCTTTTGCACAGCAAAGGAAACTAAAAGCAAGGTGAAAAAAAAACCCTCAGAATGGGAGAAAATAATAATAAATGAAAGAAGTGACAAAGGTTTAATTTCCCAAATACACAAGCAGCTCATACAACTCAATGCCAGAAAAATCAAACAGCCCAATCAAAAAGTGGGAAAAAGACCCAAACAGACATTTCCTCAAAGAAGACATGCTGCTGCTGCTGCTGCTCAGTCACTTCAGTCGTGTCCGACTCTATTTGACCCCATAGACGGCAGCCCACTGGGCTCCTCCATCCCTGGGATTCTCCAGGCAAGAACACTGAAGTGGGTTGCCACTTCCTTCTCCAATGCATGATAGTGAAAAGTGAAAGTGAAGTCACTCAGTCGTGTCTGACCCTCGGCAACCCCATGGACTGCAGCCTTCCAGGCTCCTCCATCCATGGGATTTTCCAGGCAAGAGTACTGGAGTGGGGTGCCATTGTCTTCTCCTCAAAGAAGACATACAGATGGGTAATAAACATATTCATAGATGCTCAACATTGCTCATTATTCAGTTCAGTCACTCAGTCATGTCCAACTCTTTGTGACCCCATGGACTGCAGCACACCAGGCTTCCCTGTCCATCACCAACTCCTGGAGCTTACTCAAACTCATGTCCATCAAGTTGGTGATGCCATCCAGCCATCTCATCCTCTGACATCCCCTTCTCCTCCTGCCTTCAATCTTTCCCAGCTCAAGGTCCATTCCAGTGAGTCAGTTCTTCAGGTGGCCAGAGTACTGCCATTTCAGCTTCAGTATCAGTCCTTCCAACGAATATTTGGGACTGATCTCCTTTAGGATAGAATGGTTGAATCTCCTTGCAGTCCAAGGGATTTTGAAGATTCTTCTCCAACACCACAGTTCAAAAGCATCAATTCTCTGGCACTCAGCTTTTTTAGTCCAACTCTCACATCCATACATGACTACTGGAAAAGTCATAGTTTCAACTAGATGGACCTTTATTGGCAAAGTAATGTCTTTGCTTTTTAACGTGCTCTCTAGGTTGATCATAGCTTTTCTTCCAAGGAGCAAGCGTCTTTTAATTTCATGGCTGCAGTCACCATCTGTAGTGATTTTGGAGCCCCCCCCCCCAAAATAGTCTTTCACTGTTTCCATTGTTTCCCCATCTATTTGCCATGAAGTGATGGGACCAGATGCCATGATCTTTTCTGAATGCTGAGGGTTTTTTTTTAATTTATTTATTTTAATTGGAGGCTAATGACTTTACAATATTGTAGTGGTTTTTGCCATACATTGACATGAATCAGCCATGGGTGTACATGTGTTCCCCATGCTGAGCCCCCCTCCCACCTCCTTCCACATCCCATCCCTCTGGGTCATCCCAGTGCACCAGCCCTGAGCTCCCTGTCTCATGCATTGAACCTAGACTGACGTCTGAATGCTGAGTTTTAAGCCAACATTTTCAGTCTCCTTTCACTTTCATCAAGAGGCTCTTTAGCTCTTCTTCACTTTCTGCCAAAAGAGTGGTGTCATCTGCATATTTGAGGTTATTGATATTTCTCCTGGCAGTCTTGATTCCAGCTTGTGCTTCATCCAGCTGGGCATTTCGCATGATGTATTCTGTATAGAAGTTAAATAAGCAGGGTGACAACATGCAACTCTAACATACTTCTTTCCTGACCTGGAACTAGTCTATTGTTCCATGTCCAGTTCTAACTGTTGTTTCTTGACCTTCATACAGATTTCTCAGGAGGCAGGTCAGGTGGTCTGGTATTCTCATCTTTTTAAGAATTTTCCATAGTTTGTTGTGATTCACACAGTCAAAGGATTTGGCATAGTCAATAAAGCAGAAGTAGTTTTTTTTCTGGAACTTTTTTGCTTTTTCAATGATCCAACAGATGTTGGCATCGAACCCAGGTCTCCTGCATTGCAGGCAGGTTCTTTACCAGCTAGCCACAAGGGAAGCCCTTGCTCATTGTTCAGTTCAGTTCAGTTCAGTTCAGTCACTCAGTCCTGTCCAACTCTTTGCAACCCCATGAAGCACAGCAGGCCAGGCCTCCCTGTCCATCACCAACTCCCAGAGTTCACTCAAACTCACGTCCATCGATTCGGTGATGCCATCTAGCCATCTCATCCTCTGTCATCCCCTTCTCCTCCTGCCCCCAGTCCCTCCCAGCATCAGAGTCTTTTCCACTGAGTTAACTCTTCACATGAGGTGGCCAAAGTATTGGAGTTTCAGCTTCAGCATCAGTCCTTCCAATGAAAACCCAGGACTGATCTCCTTTAGGATGGCCTGGCTAGATCTCCTTGCAGTCCAAGGGACTCTCAAGATCTTCTCATTATTAGAGAAATGCAAATCAAAACTACAGTGAGATATCACCTCACACTAGGCAGAATGGCAATCATTAAAATTCTACAAACAAATGCTGGACAGCGTATGGAGAAAAGGGAATGCTCTTGCACTGTTGGTGGGAATGTAAACTGACACAAGCACTATGGAAGACGGTATAGAAATTCCTTACAAAACTAGTAATAAAACTACCATATGACCCAGCAATTCCACTCCTAGGGTATGGAAATTCTTTACAAAACTAGTAGTAAAACAACCATATGACCCAGCAATTCCACTCCGAGGCATATACCCCTAGGAAACCAAAATTGTAAAAGACACATGTATCCCATTGTTCATTGAAGCACTATTTGCAATAGCTAGAACTTGGAAGCAAGCTAGATGTCCATCAACAGATGAATGGGTAAAGAAGTAGTGGTACATATACACAATGGAATAGTACTCAGCCATAAAAAAGAATGTATTTGGGTCAGTTCTAATGAGGTGGATGAAACTAGAACCTATTATACAGACTGAAGTGAGTCAGAAAGAGAAAGATAAATATCATATTCTAATGCATACATATATATGGAATCTAGTAAAATGGTACTGAATAATTTATTTACAGGGCAGCAGTGGAGAAACAGAGATAGAGAATAGATTTATGGACATAGTGAGGGGAGAGGAGAGGGTGAGATGTATGGAAAGAGTAACATGGAAACTTACATTACCATATGTAAAATAGATAGCCAGTGGGAATTTGCTGTATGACTCAGGAAACTCAAACAGGGGCTCAGTATCAACCTAGAGGAATGGGATGAGACAGAAGTTGGGAGGGAGGTTCAAAAAGGAGAGGATATACGTATACCTATGGCTGATTCATGTTGAAGTTCGACAGGAAACAACAAAATTCTGTAAAGCAATTACCCTTCGATAAAAAAATAAATTAAAAAATAATAATGAATCATAATAATGTTTATTAGTGGGAGTTTGAAAATAGGGGACAGAAGATGAATGATGAGGAGAGGACAGGAGAGGGACAGGAGAGGACAGGTGCATAACCTGATACACCTCGGTAAGAGGTGCTTCTCTGTTGGGTCAGTGGTAAAGAATCAGCCTGTCATGCAGGAGACGTGAGTTTGATTCCTGGGTCATGAAGATCCCTTGGGAAAAGGAAATGGTAACCCACTCCAGTATTCTTGCCTGGGAAGTCCCATGGACAGAGTAGCCTGGTGGGTTGCAGTCCATGAGGTCACAAAAGAGTCGGACATGACAGCCACTAAACAACAACACCATTAGTAAGACACTGGCATTGAGTTGAAAAAATTGAGGCATCATAAGAAGGTACATTCAGCCTTATGCTTTCCATTTTTTACTATGTGAGGCTGAAATGAACTCATCACTACCCCCACCTTCCTGCACAGCTTTTCCCTTTTACACACCCAAAACTTCAGGAAACAAACACATACTCCTCATTTGCTAAATAGCATTTTGAAGGATGGAAGAGTTAAGGAGAAGAATGTCTGTTTTAAGAACTCAGAGTCATAGGTAACTTTGTGTGTGTGTGTGTGTGTGTGTGTGTGTGTGTGTGTGTGTGTGTGTGTGTTAGTCACTCTGCCATGTACAATTCATTGTGACCTAATGGACTGTAGCCCACCAGGCTCTTCTGTCCATAGAATTTTCCAAGTAAGAATGCTGGAGTGGGTAGCCATTCCTTTCTTCAGGGAATCTTCCCTACCCAGGGATCAAACCTGGGTCCTCTGCATTGCAGGCAGATTCTCACCCATCTGAAACACCATAGGTAACTTGGATAAACGCAAAGTTCTGAAAAGTTTTACAGATCTTAGTAAAACCATACAGTGTCCACACACCAGTCTGATGAGACCTTGTAATAGGAAAGAAACTTATATTCTATTACAAAATTATCACTAAAGGAATGCTGCCTATCAACTTTTAAGTGTGTAATGACCCATCCCTGGGAACCCTGCCTCCCAGGTGATGAACATTAAGCTAAAATACCTTTATTTAACTCACAGGAGTCATCCTGATTGGGCCAATTGTGAATGACTCATGGCTGGGAGAATTACCACATCCCCTCTGGAGGCCAACTTGAACCCAGAAGTGTTTGACTTTTCTCCCTTCTCTTTTAGTATAAAGGAAGCCTGAATTCTAACTCGGGGAAGATGGTTCCTTAGGGCATTAGTCTGCCATTTTCTTGGTCTGCCAGCATTCCAAGAAAGTCACTATTTTTGCCTCCAAGGCCATGTGGTAAGTGTATGAGCTTGGAATCAGTAACAAATTTTGGTGAAGTCAGCGAGGAGGCTTGCTACTACTCACGGCTAGCTGGCCCGCAATTGGGGGATTTTTAGGTAAAAGCTTCCAGGAACACTTGTTCTGAGTATCTTCCCTTCAAAATTCCCCAAAGCTTAAATTATTCATAATGGCCCACATCTGAGAACCCTGCCTCCCAATGAGCTTTAAGGTAAAATACCTTTGTGTAACCCACGGGAAACATCCTGACCAGACCCACCTGTGAAACGCTGTAGGAATGAAGAAATTAACATATTCCCTCTGGAGTCTGAACAGAACCATGACTTCACTCCCTCTGCTTTTAGTATAAAAGAAGTTTAAATTCTGACTTGGAAGATGGCTCTTTAGGGCACTAGTCCACCATCTTCTTGATCTGCTGGTTTTTTAAATGAAGTGGCCCAACGACTTGTCTCTCAATTTATTCTTGTCTCTCAATTTATTGGCCTGTCATGTGGCCAGCTGTACGAGTTTGGACAGCAATCCTAACAAGATCTTAAGGGACTGTGTTAGCTCTATTGACATCTAGCTTTGCAACTTGCTTTTAGCATTTAATACAGATGACAAAAACAACTACTTAAGAGAGATGGTATGTAAGAAATAAGTATAATATGGATCTAAAAGCTTTTACTATTCCAGCAAAAACTGAAGACTTTGAATAACAGAAATAAAATCATGCTAAAGATATCCTACACAGTCAACAGGTGCAATCTCATGGTTCATGTTAATAGAAAAATACAAGTTTAATCCTGCAAGACATTAGACTGCTCCACTATCTTAATGATATCTTACCAAAAGGGTCTAGAGAGTTAGAAGGATCAGGAACCCTAGATGCCTGATGACCCACAGGGGTGCCTCATACAGTCATACAACTAATACCTTGAAGACAGACTTAACCAGAAATTATGGTTTGCCATGACTTTAAGAGAAAAGAAATGCTGGCTATACAGAAAAAGGGAAAACTAAGAGCTTGAAACCTGTTGCATTTGAAGAGTAAGATGGAAAGGCACAACTGCTTTTCATTATAAGCCTTTATTTGACTTTTTACCTATGAGCCTATACATGTGATGAAAACAAAAATTAATTTGAAAAGTAATTGTTTTTAGAGTATATTAACAAAATTAAAAATTAATCTCATCTTTGTAAAACATTCAATAGAAAAATTTTGAGAGCAGAAATTAAAATCTCTTTTTAAAACCTTTTTCATTTTATGTAGTCTCTCTAGACATATGACAAACATATCATTGGGTAATACTTGCTTTGCATGCCACTTGTTTCTTTACAGATTTCAGGCAAGAGGGTGTTCGCTAAATTACATTTATGATCCTGTAAAACACAAGTGCAGCCTCTGTTGAAACCTAGGTGGTGTGCTCAATGTGGATGATGGATTCATTGTTGCTATTTACAGGGACAACATTGTTTAGGACTTAAAAACATTTGGTACTTTATTGCTTATTTAGGTTTTGCAAAAAGTGTGGAATTGCTATGGGCTTCCCAGGTTGCTCTAGTGGTAAAGAACCTGACTATTGCAGGAGACATAAGAGACATGGGTCATGAAGATGCCCTGGAAGAGGGCATGGCAATCCACTCCAGTGTTCTTGCCTGGAGAATCCCATAGACAGAGGAACCCGATGGGCTATAGTTAATAGGGTGGCAAAGCGTTGGACACAACTAAAGCAACTTAGCACTTTTATAACAAAAACTAATAGTTTGGCAGGTTTCTTAAAAAGTTAAAATCTATCCTTTCTATAACACAATCTCTATAATCAATGTTGGCATCATTACCACTACCAGTCAGCTGACTGATGGGCAGCTAATGACCTACTTTCCAATAAGTACATTCTCAGTCAAGTCTGACTCTTGTGACCCCATGGGCTGCAGCCTACCAGGCTACTCTGTCCATGGCATTTCCCAGGCAAGAATACTGGAGTGGGTAGCCATTTCCTTCTCCAGGTGATCTTCCCCACCCAGGGATCAAACCTGTGTCTCCTGCATTGGCAGGCAGATTCCTTACCACTGAGCCAACTGGGAAGCCCACTTACCAACATCAGTCAGTTCAGTTCAGTTCAGTCGCTCAGTCGTGTCCAATTCTGCAACCCCATGAATCGCAGCTCACCAGGCCTCCCTGTCCATCACCAACTCCCGGAGTTCACTCAAACTCATGCCCATCGAGTCCATGATGCCATCCAGCCATCTCATCCTTGGTCATCCCCTTCTCCTCCTGCCCCCAATCCCTCCCAGCATCAGAGTCTTTTCCAGTGAGTCACTCTTCGCATGAGGTGGCCAAAGTATTGAGGTTTCATCTTCACCATCAGTCCTTCCAAAGAACACCCAGGGCTGATCTCTTTCAAAAAACACAAGTGCAGCCTCTGTTGAAACCTAGGTGGTGTGCTCAATGTGGATGATGGATTCATTGTTGCTATTTACAGGGACAACATTGTTTAGGACTTAAAAACATTTGGTACTTTATTGCTTATTTAGGTTTTGCAAAAAGTGTGGAATTGCTATGGGCTTCCCAGGTTGCTCTAGTGGTAAAGAACCTGACTATTGCAGGAGACATAAGAGACATGGGTCATGAAGATGCCCTGGAAGAGGGCATGGCAATCCACTCCAGTGTTCTTGCCTGGAGAATCCCATAGACAGAGGAACCCGATGGGCTATAGTTAATAGGGTGGCAAAGCGTTGGACACAACTAAAGCAACTTAGCACTTTTATAACAAAAACTAATAGTTTGGCAGGTTTCTTAAAAAGTTAAAATCTATCCTTTCTATAACACAATCTCTATAATCAATGTTGGCATCATTACCACTACCAGTCAGCTGACTGATGGGCAGCTAATGACCTACTTTCCAATAAGTACATTCTCAGTCAAGTCTGACTCTTGTGACCCCATGGGCTGCAGCCTACCAGGCTACTCTGTCCATGGCATTTCCCAGGCAAGAATACTGGAGTGAGTAGCCATTTCCTTCTCCAGGTGATCTTCCCCACCCAGGGATCAAACCTGTGTCTCCTGCATTGGCAGGCAGATTCCTTACCACTGAGCCAACTGGGAAGCCCACTTACCAACATCAGTCAGTTCAGTTCAGTTCAGTCGCTCAGTCGTGTCCAACTCTGCAACCCCATGAATCGCAGCTCACCAGGCCTCCCTGTCCATCACCAACTCCCGGAGTTCACTCAAACTCATGCCCATCGAGTCCATGATGCCATCCAGCCATCTCATCCTTGGTCATCCCCTTCTCCTCCTGCCCCCAATCCCTCCCAGCATCAGAGTCTTTTCCAGTGAGTCACTCTTCGCATGAGGTGGCCAAAGTATTGAGGTTTCATCTTCACCATCAGTCCTTCCAAAGAACACCCAGGGCTGATCTCTTTCAGAATGGACTGGTTGGATCTCCTTGCAGTCCAAGGGACTCTCAAGAGTCATCTCCAACACCACAGTTCAAAAGCATCAATTCTTCGGCGCTCAGCCTTCTTCACAGTCCAACTCTCACATCCATACATGACTACTGGAAAAACCATAGCCTTAACTAGACGGACCTTTGTTGGCAAAGTAATGTCTCTGCTTTTGAATACGCTATCTAGGTTGGTCATAGCTTTTCTTCCAAGGAGTAAGCGTCTTTTAATTTCATGACTGCAGTCACCATCTGCAGTGATTTTGGAGTCCCCCAAAATAAAGTCTGACACTGTTTTCCCATCTATTTCCCATGAAGTGATGGGACCAGATGCCATTATCTTCGTTTTCTGAATGTTGAGCTTTAAGCCAACTTTTTCACTCTCCTCTTTCATTTTCATCAAGAGGCTTTTTAGTTCCTCTTCACTGTCTGCCATTAGGGTGGTGTCATCTGCATATCTGAGGTTATTGATATTTCTCCTGGCAATCTTGATTCCAACATACCAACGCTTAAATCCCTGTTTAGATGAAGAGTTCTTGCTAGGGTTCAGAAACTTCTTGATGAAATGTGTTGCTTTTTCATTACAATAGTAGAGGGCTTTTAAATACCTTTAAGAACTTTGTGACCATCCCATTTTCAGTCTGGTGATGTCTCAGCCACTTGGTGATATGACCTTTCAGATATGTTTTATAAAGACGTGAACTCTCAGGTAAGGTAAATTACCTCTTATCAACCTTGAAAACAAAATACCCAGTTACTTGACTAGCAAAATGAGTCTACTAGGGACTAGAAGAGGAAAGGTAATTTGGGATATGCAAACCATGGCATATCACAAGCAAATCTGGAGTACAAAGAATTGTTTTATAAAGGAAAGAGGAAGTTGGGAGGAGCTATTTTGAATGAAAATTCATTAGAGAGTGGGAGTTCAGAGTAGCAGCTTCTCATACATGAGGGTGAAGTGAAAGTCGCCCAGTCTTGTCAGACTCTTTGCGACCCTATGGACTATACAGTCTATGGACTTCTCTAGGTCGGAATACTGGAGTGGGTACCCTTTCCCTTCTCCAGGGGATCTTTCCAACCCAGGGATCAAACCCAGGTCTCCCGCATTGCAAGCAGATTCTTTACCAGCTGAGCTACAAGGGAAGCCCAGAGGCTTCTCATAAGGCTTAGCTAAGAGAAAATCTTTCTTCATGCTGGGGTGTGAAAAGTAAGCTTCTTCCTGTTGTGGAATACAAGTAGAATGTGGCAGGGCTTAAGATTGCCCCCTGTGGGGCTTCCCAACTCCATTTAAATGAAGGAGGCCTCCTTCTTTTCACACCATAAAAAATATATGTGTGTGTGTATATATATGTAATGTATGTATTGTATATGTGTGTGTGTGTATATATATATATATATACATACACTTTTTTTGCTGCGAGAGCCGGGCTGGCGCACTACGCGCGGCTGGGAGGAGCTGCCCCATGTCCGAGGTCGGGGGCAGCAGCCTAGAGTGCCAGGCTGCGACGGCGCAGGAACGGACAAGAGGAGCTACCCTGTGCTGGGGTCGGGGAGGCAACCGAGAGGAGCTACCCGCGTCCAAGGTCAGTGGCGGCCCGGGAGGTAACACCCGTGTCCAAGGTCGGGGCGGCAGCCGGGAGGAGCTGCCCCACGTCCGAGGCCAGTGGCGGCCAGGAGAGGACACCCGGCATCCGAGGTCGGGGCGGCAGCTGGGTGGAACTACCCCGCATCCGGGGCCGGTGGCGGCCGGGAGGAGACACCCCGCGCCAGAGGTCAGTGGCGGCCCAGGAGGAGACACCCCG
>SJYT01033616.1:0-18131 GCA_006410635.1 Cephalophus harveyi
GTCAAAGCTACGGTTTTTCAAGTAGTCATGTATGGATGTGAGAGTTGGAGTATAAAGAAAATGAGCGCCAAAGAATTGGTGCTTCTGAACTGTGGTGTTGGAGAAGACTCTTGAGAGTCCCTTGGACTGCAAGAAGATGCAACCTGTCTATCCTGAAAGAAATCAGTCCTGAATATTCATTGGAAGGAGTGATGCTTAAGCTGAAGCTCCAATACTTTGGCCACCTGGTGTGAGGAACTGACTCATTGGAAAAGATCTTGATGCTGGGAAAGATTGAAGGCAGAAGAAGGGGATGACAGAGGATGAGATGGTTGGATGGCATTACTCAATGAACATGAGTTTGAGCAAGCTCCGGGAGTTTGTGACAGACAGGGAAGCCTCGACTGCTGCAGTCCTTGGAGTCACAAAGGGTTGTATATGACTGAGCAACTGAACTAAACTGAACTGAAAGTTTCAGGGTAAGGCGTTTCTCACCCACCCAGCTGTAAACTTCACAAATGTCTTATTCTAGTAAATCACTTCTTATCTATCACTTTGACTCTTGCTGAATTCTTTTCTACATTGAGATGTAAAGGTAAGTAGAACTGGAGCTCTTTAGAGCCCTGCTGAATAGTAACCAGTTTCAGTTTTATTGCCTCTTTGTAGTCAAACTCTCCCATCCATCCTAAACACACAAATTCTGATCTGATTTCTTTCTTGATATTTTTCTCTCCCACTAAAACTTGAGTCTTGTGTCTTGCTCAATATAAAGATCTTCAGATTCATCCATACTGTTGTATGAGTGATTCATTTCCTATTATTGCTCAGTAGTATGAGCAATAGGAGTAGTATGCTTTTTTTTCCCTATGTACCTCAGTTGGAATACTGTTACCCTTTCTTCTTTGCTTCAGTCCAAGTTTACATACAATCTGGTAAATATATAAAATATGATATATTTATGTTTCAGTTGCTGGAGCTTTTAAGCAAATCAACTTTGATTGAAATATTAAACAACACTATTCAACAAGAATCTGGAATACATGATATGACTAACAGAAAAAAAAAAAGAATGACATGCTACTCTCTAACTAAACACCTATTGCTGTAAACGAAGGCACTCGTTCAACAAAATAAAGTCAATTCTTTTTTTTGACTCTGATTCAACTGACCATAATTATGCCACATTTCTATTTAATTTGCATCAGGCCATAGATTTCTGGGATAGCTTTCTGTTTTTTCTGGAATTCAAATTATCTTCCATTTTGCCTACTTGCAGGATAAAGACAAGCTTTCAGTATCATCTCACTTAGTGACTTTCTGTTAATTATTCATAATGGTACTAAATTTTAAGATTTCATTATCATACAAACATCCTCAAGATCTTGTGGAAATTGAAATTCTGCTTCAATAGATCTGGAGTGGAGCCTGAGTCAAGAATTTCTCACAACACTTCTGCTCTGAGGCTGTATTTTTTTTGTGCAAGACTTTAACACATTCTGTGTTTTTAAAGGCATGTTGGAGTGCTGCTTTCCTGAGATTACTCTCCATGGCACCCTTGAATAATTTCTACTTGGTTATCAGCTGTTGAACTCTATTGGATGTATGTCTCACTTTGCTGAAGTACATAAATAATCCAGTTTTATTCAGAAAAATATAGATGTGATACATAAATGATAACTTTTCTGTGTGTTCTTGCCTGTTTAAAATCTCTTTCTCATTTTTCCTCTTGCACTTCATTGATAGATTGACTGTATGTAGAATTACTAGGCTTTAAATAATTTTATTTGAACATTTGAGGTTTAGCTTAATATAGGGTATATAGGGAAGTCGCTCAGTCGTGTCCGACTCTTTGTGACCCCATAGACTGCAGCCTGCCGGGCTCCTCTGTCCGTGGGATTTTCCAGGCAGTAGTACTGGAGTGGATTGCCATTTCCTTCTCCAGGGAATCTTCCCAACCCAGGGCTCGAACCCGGTTCTCCCGCATTGTAGACAGAGGCTTTTACCGTCTGAGCCACCAGGGAAGCTTAATATAGTAACTAAAAATAGAGATAAAATTCTGGTTCTGTATGTCTGCACTGTAAAATGTTAACCTGTCTGTGTCTTAGCTGCTCTACGTGTACAATGAGGATATTGATACCTATTTCATTTGGTCTTATAGAGAATTCATGACTACATAGTTTATAAACCTCTAGAGTGCAACCTGGCATATATAAACTACTAAATTAATTTCACCCATTCATTACTAAGCCTGGGTAGACTAAAATTAAACTTTTTGGTTTTTCTTTGTAGATGATTTTCTCCTCTTATTTTAAAGCATTAGGCTCCATTCTTTATCTTGACACTTTGAAATTCCACTGTACTATTTCCTAAGTGCTTTTTCAGTTCTTTTTTTCTTCATTGCAGAATATGTTACAAAATTTTTATTATGTTGCAGAATTTGTTTCGTCTTCAATTGACAGATATTTAAGTTTACACATTTTAGCTGTTCTGTATACAGCTACTTTAAACATATACTCAGCATTTTCTAAATTGAAGTATGGTTGATNGAAACTACTAAATTAGTTTCACCCATTCATTACTAAGCTTGAGTAGATGAAAATTAAACTTTTTGGTTTTTCTTTGTAGGTGATTTTTTCCCCTTATTTTAAAGCATTAGGCTCCATTCTTTATCTTGACACTTTGAAATTTCACTGTATTATTTCTTAAGTGCTTTTTCAGTTCTTTTTTCTCTTCATTGCCGAATATGTTATAAAATTTTTATTATGTTATAGAATTTGTTTAGTTTTCAATTGACAGATATTTAAGTTTCCACATTTTAGCTGTTCTGTATACAGCTACTCTAAACATATACTCTTAACATTTTCTAAATTGAAGTATGGTTGATTTACAATGTTCTGATTCTCTGACGTTTTTGATGTAAATATAAACTAGTTACATGGAGAATACAACTTGAAGTGGAACTGCTTGGTCAAAAAGATGTAAAACATAGCTCAGTTCAGTTCAGTTCAGTCACTCAGTCGTGTCCTACTCTTTGCAACCCAATGAATCACAGCACACCGGGCCTCTCTGTCCATCACCATCTCCCAGAGTTCACTCAAACTCACTTCCATTGAGTTGGTGATGCCATCCACCCGTCTCATCCTCTGTCGTCCCCTTCTGCTCCTGTCCCCAATCCCTCCCAGCATCAGAGTCTTTTCCAATGAGTCAACTCTTCACATGAGGTGGCCAAAGTATTGGAGTTTCAGCTTCAGCATCATTCCTTCCAAAGAAATCCCAGGACTGATCTCCTTTAGAACAGACTGGTTGGATCTCCTTGCAGTCCAAGGGACTCTCAAGAGTCTTCTCCAACATCACAGTTCAAAAGCATCAATTCTTCGGCACTCAGCTTTCTTCACAGTCCAACTCTCGCATCCATACATGACCACTGGGAAAACCATAGCCTTGACTAGATGGACCTTTGTTGGCAAAGTAATGTCTCTGCTTTTGAATATGCTATCTAGTTTGGTCATATCTTTTCTTCCAAGGAGTAAGTGTCTTTTAATTTCATGGCTGCAATCACCATCTGCAGTGATTTTGGAGCCCAGCAAAATAAAGTCTGACACTGTTTCCACTGTTTCCCCATCTATTTCCCATGAAATGATGGGACCAGATGCCATGATCTTTGTTTTCTGAAGTTGAGCTTTAAGTCAAACATTTCACTCTCCTCTTTCACTTTCATCAAGAAGCTTTTTAGTTAGAAATAGTTAAAAACATTTCCTGATGGGTCTGTACAGAGTACCTGAGTGCCCCCAAGTGCCCAACAAATTTGCCAATACTTACTGTTGTCAATGTATTTCATTTTAGTTATTCTAATGACTTTGTACTGGCAATTCTTTCTGGTTTGAATTTTCATCTTCCTAATGAATAATAATTTGAGCACATATTCGTTCATACTATTAGAAGTTCATTTACATTCCTTTTAGCATAAAATTTTAATGAGCTTTTTTTTTTTTTTTTTTCTATTGATTGTGGCATTTTGTTCCTCAGATATATGCACTGTGAATATTTTCTTCNCTAATAAATAATAATTTGAGCACATATTCGTTCATACTATTAGAGGTTCATTTACATTCCTTTTAGCATAAAATTTTAATGAGCTTTTTTTTTCTCTCTATTGATTGTGGCATTTTGTTTCTCAGATATATGCACTGTGAATATTTTCTTCATCTGTGGAGTTCCTTTTCACTTATATCTTTTTCAGTAAGTATATTGGTTTTTCTTTTGAGGAAGTTTAATTTTTTTTTTTTGTTTTGTGTGTTTTTTGTTTTTGTTGTGTGTGTTTTTGTTTTGTTTTGTTTTGTTGTTTTGTGAATCCACTTGTGTGTTGAGAAATTTTTTTCCTTTCCTCAAGTTCATGACCATGTTATCCTCTATAAATTTTTTTAAGAATCTTTCTAATTTCAGATTTCAAATTAAGTTTATATTATATTGCAAATAAAGATGTTTTACACTGTGGTAAGAATTAAGGTTCATTTTAGTTTTCATACAGATATCTATCCAGTCATTCTATCCACATAAATATATTTTTATGTCACTGAAGTTCATTGATTTCTCTGATTAAAGTCAATTAATCATGTTTGGGGCTATTACTGACCTCATGATTTTCCTTCACAATATATTGATCTATTTTTATATAAATACAAGATCACTCCTATGATATGTGGAACACTAAGCAAATATGTTCTGTAGGGTCTTACTTAGGAAAAAAAAAAATTCCTTAGAGTTCTTTTTAAAAAACCACTGGCTTGTGTTAAATGAATTATTTATAGATGATGACTTAGAATAATGGATAAAAATGCATCTATTTTTGTGTTACTTTTCTAAGGTTACCATTACAAAGTACCACAAACTGAGTTGCTAGAACCCAGAAATTAGTCATGTTAGAAGTTCCAGAGCTTAGAAGTCCCTGATTAAGGTATCAGAGGGCTGATCCCTTCTGTTGGCTGTGGAGGAGAAACTGTCCCTTGCCTCTCTCCTAGCGTCTATTGGTTTGCTGGAAACCTTGGTGTGTAAACGTATTATCTTGATCTTTGTTTTCATGTCTATATAACATTCTCTTTGTGTGTATGTCTCAGTGTCCAAATTTTCTTTTTTTTAAAAATAGTAACACTAATCATATTGGATTAGGAACCCACTTTACTTCAGCATGACCTCATCTTAACTAATGACATTTGCAATGGATTTATTTCCAAATGAGGTCACATTCTGAGGTACTAAAGGTTAGAACCTTGCTATCTGAGTTCAAGTTCTTACTGATGAAGCCAAATCCAGCCTCTGTACCCAAATATCAAATTAATTTTGAGACAGAGTTTGGGGTGAAATAGAAAAGAATAGCTTTATTGCTCTGCCAGGCAAAGGGGTCACAGTGAGGTAATGTCCTCAAAACTGTGTGTCCAAATTTGGAGAAGTTAGTGAGTAATGATTATAGTAATGGTTCAAAGAGGTCATGATCAGCTTGTGGACATTTTTCTGATTGGCTGGTGATGTGGTAAGTGGGAGTCAGAATCACCATGCTTCTAGTTCCAACTGGTCTGTGGTCTGTGTGTTTGTGAGCAGCATACCGTTAATTTCTCCAACCTGGTAGGAGTTTCAGTATCTGCAAAACAGCTCAAACATATTGTTACATATATATGTATGTATGCATACCTGCTCACTAGAACTCAGACAAGGTCAAGGAGGCTAAATGAAGCCTATTTCCTATAACCAAGATGTAATGGCGCAGGAAGGAGGAACCCTTTCCAGGGCCCAAGAGTGGGCTCTTGTCTAACACTTAGAAATGAATTATCTAAGGAGACAAATGTGCTGACAAAGCTAAAGACGTCACTGGGAACTGGTGCCTGGGTAGACAGCAGCAGCATAATGAACCCAGAACTGCTCTGTCACATGGCTTGCACACTCAGGTTTTATGGTAATAGAGTTAGTTTCTGGCTTGTTCCTGGCAAATCATTCTGACTCAGGGGCAGAGCCCCACCATGCCCCTTCCTGGTAGAGCACTCACTGCTCAGTCAAGATGGACTCCAGGGAAAAGGATTCTGGGAGGATGCTATGACATATAGACTGGTGTCTCATCTCTTCTTTTGACTTTTCTCAAGTTCTTTCGGTTGGTGGTAGATTGCTAGTTCTGAGTTCTTTACCAGGACCTCCTGTTGTGAGATAACTGATGCAGGTGGTTACAGTCAGGCCTGGCCAGGGGGGCCAGCTTGGGTCTGTGGTTCCCAAACCTTTCTGGCCACAGAAAGATTTTCATGCCCAGGAGCTCCACAGGGTCATGAAAGTTACTAATGAGTACTGTAGGTTGGATATTGCCTCTCAGCTCTGAAAAACTGTTCCAAAGAGATAAGAGAAGAGACGGTATATACAGGACTTTTGCTGAAGAAAAAACAAACATGTACTTGAGCATCAAAAGATTATTGCTAAGCATACAAAAATGAGACATCTCAAGTTAATAATTTTAATGCCTTTCCAAGAGTCTGGAATCATTAAATTGATTACTTTGACAATATATCTTAACTATCTAGGACCAATATTTGGTTTTTCTCTCTCTTGAATTCCCCTCACGGCACATGGAGAGAATAGGGGACTGCACTGGGGGATGGCATCATGGCTTAATGTCAGGCTGCATTTTTTGCTTACTGATATGACAGGGGACATTTTTTATCCACAGGTGTCAGTTGCCTTGACCTCACAGAGCCCTATTATCACACAAAATAAGGATACTTCCTCCAAATGATTATTCATACTTTCATATAAGATTATACACACATAAATTAGTAAGCAAGTCCACTCCTTTACACATGTATTTATTTCTCTCTCTCAGATATACACATCAACATACAAAATGAATAAGCATACTTTCACATTGCACAAAATATCCCTTCAGGTCTAAATATATATACTCTGCCTGCACATGTCCTCAGTCATGTCTGACTCTTTGTGACCACATGGACTGTGGCCCTCCAGTCTCCTCTGTACATGGAATTTTCCAGGGAAGAATATTGGAGTGGGTTGCCGTTTCTTACTCCAGGGGATCTACTCAACCCAGGGATTGAACCCATGTCTCTTGTGTCTTCTGCAAAGCCAGGAAGATTCTTTACCACTATGCCACCTGGGAAGCCCATACATAATCTGACAAACAATAACTTACAGTAATACAGATAAATTTACACTCATGTAATCTCAACCCACATTCAAATCCCATGTCTTTGGATTTGTGTGTACATGGGAGAAAGGAGAAAAAGGGGTTAATCCTTTCAACTTTAGTCTCCAGTCTCAGGGGAAGCCAGTGTGGGAAAGAGGTGGTGGGACCCAGGACGGGTTCAGAGAATTCGTGTCTGGGGGAAGGAAAAGGCTAGACTTTCATAGGTTTTTCAATAGGCTCTAGTAGGTGGTCTCTGTTAAAAGCTGATTTTCAGAAGCCATTTAGAGCTACTTCTGGTCACACTGGAGTTGATGAGTACCAAAGCGGATCTCACAGTGAGGGGTGCCCAGAGCCCCATTCATCTCTGTCCATCCGGGGAGCAGTGGGACTCACAGAGGCTAAAAGGAGCTAGAGGCATGGCGTGCACTGTGCAGAATGGCTGAACTCACTGCGGGCTCCCGATCCACAGACCATGACTGCTGATCTCCAGCCTGATATGGGAAGAAGACTTGCTGCTTGTTCTGTGTCCTCCAGGGAGAGTCTAGAAAAGTAGGAACACTTTCTCCAAACACAGTCCCTCCAGGAAAGAGGTTGGATCTGAACCCCATACCACTCCAGCTTTATTGTCCTTGGTCTTAGTTTAAATATCCCAATGTAGGAAAGCAGAGTGTAAATTTTTCTGAAACTATTCCTTAGCAAGTTCTCAACTCATTTTAGTCTATCCATTTATGTTTGAACAACATGGATTAAACTGATACTTTTCCAAGTTAATGATAGTGAAAGTATCAGGTTCATTAGGAACAGAGCAGAAAGTGCAGAGAGGAAAGAGAAGTGCCTCTCAAGGGCTCCCATTTGTCACCTTAGACTTGGGTCACAGGTCGGTTCTGTTCCTACAGTGTTCACCCAAGAAACAAAATCTGACAGTGAGAAGTCAGGGCCAATAGAATCACATGAGGAAGCTGAGCGGCATCACTTATGAGGGAAATTTGGTCTGTGACAAGGTCATTGGAGAGTCTGGGAGATAGATGAATCAGAGGATAAAAACTGGCTTTTCAAAATGGCTACAGTATATGAGTATCTGAACCTTGGCTGAGAAGAGAGTCACCATCCCTAAACGAGTTTGTACAACAGGTGAGTTATCTATTAAGGCTCATGAGCAGAAGTCAGTAAAGATGCCATCCTATAGAATGCAGCTTATACCCCCGAGATGCCAGACAATCGATCAGAAACCTATTCTAAAGGCAACCAGTCCAATGATATAGCAGGGTTTCTGGTTTCAAATGCAGATCTTTCTGTAATTCAGAATTGTAGACAATTGTATAAAATTTCACCTGGTGGCTCAGATGGTAAAGAATCTGTCTGCAGTGCAGAAGACCTGGGTTTGATCCTTGGATTGGGAAGATCCCCTGGAGGAGGGCATGGCAACCCACTCCAGTATTCTTGCCTGGAGAATCTCCAAGGACAGAGGAGCCTGGCAGGCTATAGTCCATGTGGTTGCAAAGAGTCGCACACGACTTAGTGACTAAGCACTGCACAGCCATACAGTTTCACAGGTTCCCTTTGCATCTTCCTTCTTCATGACAGGCCAACAATCTCTGCCGTATCCTACCAGAGTGGTTGTCCAATCAATCACTACCTACAGAGGCAGTGGTGTGGACCACCAAGATCACTGGTTGTGAGTTATGCATTTGGCGCTGAATTATTGTGTAGTCTTGGGCAAATCATGTAACTACTCTGAGCTCTATTTTTCTTATTGTAAATAAAGATGCAAAGTGTGTGTGAGAGAAATAATAAAATGTAAAAGCGTATAGCGTTATATCTGTAAAAAATAGCAATGCCTTCTACAATTAATCAAAGCAATTAATACTCACTTGGACAAATTGTATCTTTAGTCAGCATCTTTGCCAGTGCCCAGTGCAAGAGTGAGAGGGCCCAGGTACTCTTTTCCAGGTGACCTTCAGTGCCAGTGACTATGTTCGTACAAGCAGAGGTTCGTACAAGCAGTGGTCAACCCAAGGGAAGGAGGGAGCCTCTACCTCAAAGAGAATATATGACTGTTTTGGAAGGTCAGTCCAGGCAGATGGGGATAAAACAAAACCTAAGTACTCAGATAATGTGTATGTATTTCTAAATTTTCTTTCTTTTTTAATAATCTGTGATTTTGTTTTTAAACCTAAGCCTATGATCAGATAATTTACAGATTTGGGGTAATTATATATCTCTTCTAGTTGAATCCTTCTAATGAGTAGTCAAAAGCACCTTTATCAATCACATGTATACAGTAGTTCAACAGCTGTGTTACTGAACAGTGTCCTTGTTTGAAAGATAATCCAGAGTTATAACAGTCAAATTAGACCTTATAAAGAATTCACAAGCAAAGTTTATAACATATTTTGTCTCAGAGAATTTAAAAGCTTCTGATCTTAAAGATCATCTATAAAATGTCAGTAGTGTTAAACGCTCTTTATTTGATACTAAACATAAACCACACTAAAATGTCTTTCATTGAGTAAAAGGAAATTTTTACATAGAAAATTTTAATTAAATTGGCATGTGTGTGCACTCTGTTGCTTTAGGCATGTTGGATTCTTTGAGACCCCATGGACTGCAGCCCACCTGTCTCCTCTATCCATGGGATTTCTCAGGCAAAATACTGGAGTGGGTTGCCATTTCCTATTCCAGAGTATTTTCCCAACCCAGGGATTGAACCCGCATCTCCTGCATCTCCTGCATTGGCAGAAGATTCTTCACCACTGAGCCACCTGCTGCTGCTGCTGCTAAGTCACTTCAGTTGTGTCCGACTCTGCATGACCCCATAGACAGCAGCCCATCAGGTTCTGCCATCCCTGGGATTCTCCAGGTAAGAAGACTGGAGTGGGGTGCCATTGCCTTCTCCAACTGAGCCACCTGGGAAGCCCTTAAAATGGCATAATTTAAAAAAACAAAAAGATAAAGTGAAACTTGTCAGTGTATCTTCAGGCCTTGCCTTGACAGGCTAATGAGCACAACTTGAAATCAGGTGAAGCTTACTCTGTTCTATGAGACAGTGAAGGGATCTTCTCAAAATTTAAGTATATTGATATAACCAATTATAGAAATCTGAATATAAAGTCAATCTCCTATAGGGTTTGAGAAAGCATTCACCATTTCCCTGAAAAGCTTAACATTCCTCAATCAAGTTCAATCATCTCTTTAGAAGGGGAAAACAGTCATAATACTTGCTGAACCAGAGTTACTATCAAAATTCAAAAATCTGATAATATTCATTCAGCCACAAGCCTGTCTGATTTACTCATTAGTATCTTTTTTCAGATAAGCTATCAAGTTTTCTCTTTCTCCCTTCATAATGCCAGCAGAGATCATTTTTGTTTCAGGGATGTATTTCTTGGAATTCACCAAGTACTCCATCAGCATCTCTCCCCAGGTGATGCCTTTGTTCTTGTTGGCATCTGTGTAAGATAATGCAACAGGCTGAATTGTCTTTTACCCAAGCAGATCATGGAGATTTGGCCTAGTCTATGCTTGCCTCCCTTCTCAGTATGGCACTGGGCACACTTCTGAAGAAAAATCTTCTTGCTCTTCTCAACATCACCCATATTTAAGTTGTTCTGTCTCCTTATGCGACCAAGAGGTTCCTGCTCACAAGAAGAACATCCTTCTAAGTCTCTGCATTGTCACCCTATCATAGATAGGAGTGTTTGTTTTGAGCGAACCTATAACTATTATCAGGCTTCCCAGGTGGCTCAGTGGTGAAGAATCTGCCTGCCAATGCAAGAGACATGGGTTCAATCCCTGGGTCAGGAAGATTCCTTGGAGGAGGAAATGGCAACCTTCTCCAGCATTCTTGTCTGGAAAATTCCATACACAGAGGAACCTGATGGGCTATAATCCATATAATCAAAAAGAGTTGGACACAACTGCATACTCGGATGGACCATAGCTATTATCTGAGCTTTGCTTTTGGCTCAGTGGTAAAGAATCCACCTGCCAGTGCAAGAGATATGAGATTGATAACTGAGTCAGTAAGATCTCCTGGAAAAGGAAATAGTAACCCATTCCAGTATTCTTCCCTGGAAAATCCCACGGACAGAGGAGCCTGGCAGGTTACATTCTATGGGGTCCCAAAAGAGTTGTACATGACTTAGCAACTAAACAATAGCTATTATCTATGAAGGATGGTAAAGTTTTCAAGTTAGAGAAAGATAAGGTCTGAGCCCCACTTCTTTAATAATGTTAAAAGTCTAGAGAATATCATAGTTATTTCAGATTTTCCAGAAATCCTTTATTTATTTATTTATTTTTTTTAACTACTGGATCTGGAATGAAACATTTGTCCATACCCAGAGTTGATTCGTTAAAGGGGGTTTGAAAAGATACTCTTCTTGTCTATATACTTCTGTTATGAAGGAGGTAAGAGCTAGTTCTTTCAAACAGAGGATAGGTCAACTGAGAGTAAATAGTATGAGTGTGGTGAGTAAGAACCAGATGAGTTTTTGTGTCACTTACTCTGAGTTAGGTAGTGTTCACATGTGGGATGAGACAGTAGGATTACCCCCATGTAAAGCTGGCAAATATTAGCAGAGAATGATGTTCACAAAGTCCTCCCCTGGCCAGCAGGGCAACCACGTTATGAGAAATGGACATAACTGTCTTATGCTCGTGGTGTTCAAGAGGGGGGTTCTGTCAGGACATTTTAAGAAATGGTTGATTGGTTAATGACTCCATTGCTACTGAATAATGACCTTTATTTGTTAGTTTCTTCAGTCAGCATTGATTAAAGTCCTTGTCGTCACAAAGCACAGGTTCTAGGAATAGAGCACCACTCAGGGATGATGACTTCCTGAAATTTAACACTTAGGACAGGAATTGGAAAACTATAGCCTGCACCAGCTCCACTTTGCATCATGGTTTTGTGCATAAACTTTTGTTGAGGCACAGCCACACTCACAGGTTATATATCAGCTATGCCTGCTTTCATGCTACTCAGCTAAGCTGATTAGTTGTAACAGAGATTGTGTGGCCCAGAAAGCCTACAATATTGATGATCTGATCTTTCATAGAAAAAGTTTGATGATCCTACAACTAGGAAGAGCCATACACTAAATTCCTTACACAATCGGTACACAATTTGTCAATCAGATACCTTTGAGTCAAATCCTCATAGTAATGTCTTAGAGTCAAAACTAAATCAGTGTCACTAAATAAACTGCTTAGGGCAGTTTTCCAAAGAGTTTTCCAAACTGAATTCCTACCCTGAAAAGTGGCCAAAGTGTTGTATTGTTGCTGTTCTTTGAATTCTGATGTAGGAGGCCACAGCATGGAGCCTGTTTTTTTTATAGAACTCTACCTGTCTCATCTGGATGTCTGCCTGTGTGTATATCTGAATATTTCTGCTGAAGAAGAAAAGGAGATTCTCATGTAAAATACAAATACTCTGACTCTGAATACCCACAACACTGGTCAGTCCAAGTGTGCATGAAGTCCCGAGAAAGACAGGGCACAGGGGGTCGAGGCCTGACTCAACCTCTAACCAGCCTGGTGCCCTTGGCTAGTGTGCTTGTCTCCCAGAGACCAGCCCTGTCCTGGGAGAGGTCAGAGGGAAAGTACAGGCCAATCTCCTTCCTGGGGCCTAAGGAGATGCTGGGGTCCTTAGCTTTGGGAGTCTAGAACCTAATAGCAGGGAGACGGTGGGGTCCTCCACGTAGTCGTCACCTGCATAGTCGCCCCCCTTGAAGAAGCAGGAGCCCTTTTCCAGTGGGAAGAGCAAGGGCAGATCACTGCTCCCCACATCCACAGAGCCTGGGTCCCCAGGAATGGGTTCATTGGTGTGGTGTAGTGAATCAACTGCTTCCCTGAGGCAGGGTTTCCCAAGTGTGATGGAGGGATCTATGAGAAAGGTCAAGTGATTCAGTTGTTGGTTATAAAATGGAACAGAGGGAAAGAATTACTATGACATTATTTTCCAAGATAGTTTTCCTTCAGCAGATTCTACTTTCAAAATTTATAAAATATTGTACTTGCAACTAGCATGTTCTGACTCTATTTTCAAGGACATAAATATGAATAAACATGAAGGTTAGCAATGTATTATATTGCAAAATTTTATTTGTTAAAATACCTGAATTCATTGTAGCTTACCATTAAGCCCAGTTCTTCCATCCAAAGGATTATAAATAATAATAACAATTTAACGCTATCACCTGCAGAGACTAGATCACCTTTCCAATGGAGAAGCATTAACCATCCTATGATGCTGACTTCAGGGAACAGCTCTTCTCATCCTGTGTCCTTCATCCTGCTTGGGATCCCAGGATTGGAGAATTCCCAGTTTTGGGTTGCCTTTCCATTCTGTGCCATGTATGTTGTGGCTCTAGTCGGCAATATCACTCTCCTTCATGTAATCCGTACTGACCCCACCTTGCATGAGCCCATGTACCTCTTTCTGGCCATGCTGGCTACCACTGACCTGGTCCTCTCCACTTCCACACAACCTAAAATGCTGGCCATATTCTGGTTTCACGATCATGAGATTGAATACCATGCCTGCCTCATCCAGTTGTTCTTCATCCATGCCTTTTCTTCAGTGGAGTCCGGATTGCTCATGGCTATGGCCTTGGACCGTTATGTGGCTGTCTGCTTCCCGCTGCATCACTCTAGTATCCTGACCCCATCTGTCGTGGGTAAACTGGGGGCAGGTGTGATGATGAGAGGGCTGCTGTGGGTGAGTCCTTTCTGCTTCATGGTGTCCAGGATGCCCTTCTGCCCCAATCGGCTCATCCCCCAGTCATACTGTGAGCACATGGCTGTGCTGAAGTTGGTGTGTGCTGACACTAGAGTTAATCGTGCATATGGGCTTTTTGTGGCCTTCTCTGTAGTTGGCTTTGACATTATTGTCATCAGTGTATCCTATGGAATGATTCTGAGAACAGTGTTACAGTTACCCTCAGGTGAAGCCCGGCTCAAGGCTTTTGGCACATGTGCCTCCCATATCTGTGTCATCTTGGCTTTCTACATCCCGGCCCTCTTTACTTTCCTCACCCACCGCTTTGGACATCATGTGCCCCGAGTGGTACACATCACGTTGGCTATTCTCTATCTCCTGGTACCTCCCATGCTCAACCCCGTCATCTATGGAGTTAGAACCAAACAGATCAGGAACAGGGTTATTCAAGGATGTTGTGGAAAAAAACACTGAGTCAAAGCATAGGGCTTCAACTACCCCAATCACCCCACTGATCTGGGAATATAAATGCAGAAGTTTGCCAGGAAGTCGCAATCGTCACAAAGTCATCTCTGTGAAAAACTGGCTCAGAGATCAGCCACCTTTCTGAAGTAAAAGGAACACTTTTCAGGATACCGTGAAAGTAGTGACTGATAATGAATACAAGTTTTACCTATGTTTGATCGCTTACAGTGAATGATTTTGAGTTTGTGATCACCAAAGAAGATTTAGCTTCTGGAACAGGGACCAGGCTTAATCACTCAGAGCTCTTGTGTGACAGTTTTATTACAGTGAAAAAGGACAGAGAAATCTTCTGACATAGACATCAGAAGGGGATGGAGAGTGCCCCACTCGTAGCTTTAGAAATTGTTTATTAGAGTAAATCAAAAGAATGTCTCAAGGCCATAAAGGTCTTACCAGACCCATTCCCACAATATACATTTTCAGTCAGTTCAGTTCAGTCGCTCAGTCGTGTCCGACTCTTTGCGACCCCATGAATCGCAGCACGCCAGGCCTCCCTGTTCATCACCATCTCCCGGAGTTCACTCAGACTCACGTCCATCGAGTCCGTGATGCCATCCAGCCATCTCATCCTCGGTTGTCCCCTTCTCCTCCTGCCCCCAATCCCTCCCAGCATCAGAGTCTTTTCCAATGAGTCAACTCTACATTTTAAGATGTCAGGATTATTCAGAAGGTTCTTAAGAAGGAGAAACATGTCCTCCAGTAGGATACATTGTTGTAACATAAACATTCTTACAGAGTTTCAGGAAAAACTCCTTGAGCAAGATAAGTTGATTTTTTTTGTGTAATCATTAGCTCTGTGCTTAAAGAAAAAAATGTTTTATGTGACTAAGATGAAGGAATATAGGGGGGAAAAAAGTGTGTTCTTTTCTCCTCCTCAAGAGCCCTAGACCCCTTTCTCCTTCTCAGGGACCGCAGACTTCTTATCAAATCTGCTTTTTTTTTTACTATGCCAAAGCCTTTGACTGTGTGGATCACAATAAACTGTGGAAAATTCTGAAAGAGATGGGTATACCAGACCACCTTACCTGTCTGCTGCAAAACCTGTATGCAGGTTAAGAAGCAACAGTTAGAGCCAGACATGGAACAATAGATTGGTTCCGAATCAGGAAAGGAGTAGGTTAAAGCTGTGTATTATCACCTTGCTTATTTAAATTATATGCACAGTACATCATGTGAAATGCTGGGCTGGATGAAGCACAAACTGGAATCAAGATTACTGGGAGAAATATCAATAACCTCAGATATGCAGATGACACCACCCTTATGGCAGAAAGTGAAGAAGAACTAAAGAACTTCTTGATGAAAGTGAAAGAGGAGAGTGAAGAAGTTGGCTTAAAACTCAACATTCAGAAAACTAAGATCATGGCATCCGATCGTATCACTTCATGGCAAATAGATGGGGAAACAATGGAAACAGTTATTGTTTGGGCTCCAAAATCACTGCAGATAGTGACTGCAGCCATGAAATTAAAAGATTCTTGCTCATTTGAAGGAAAGCTATGAAAATCCTAGGTAGCATATTAAAAAGCAAAGATATCACTTTGCCAACAAAGGTCCATATAGTCAAATGTGTGGTTTTGCCAGTAATCATGTATGGATATGAGAGTTGGCTATAAAGAAGGCTGAGCACCAAAGAATGGATGCGTTCGAACTGTGTTGTTGGAGAAGACTCTTGAGAGTCCATTGTACAGGGAGGAGATCAAACCAGTCCGTCCTAAAGGAAATCAGTCTTGAATATTCATTAGAAGGACTGGTGCTGAAGCTGAAACTCCAGAACTTTGGCTACCTGATGCAAAGGACTGACTCATTGACAAATATTCTGATTCTGGGAAAGATTAAGGGCAGGAGGAGAAGGTGACAACAGAGAATGAGATGGTTGGATGGTATCACTGACTCAGTGGACATGAGTTTGAGCAAACTCTGGGAGATAATGAGGGAAAGGGAAGCCTAGGATGCTGCAGTCCGTGGGGTCACAAAGAGCTGGACACAACTTACCAACTGAACAATAAGAACAGGATATTTGTACAAAGGAAATCGCCCTACTGCCAATGTGGCTCCTGGTCCAAATTGGGTGCCCTGTCAGATCTTGCATGATGATACTAAACCAGGTTCCTGTGTCCTATGGGTTAGTATATAAACTACTATTTGTCTTTAGCATACCCCAACAACTGTCTAAAGCACTGCAAATTGATTGGAACTTACATTCATCCTGGAGACCACAATCAACAGGAAAAACTGAGAAAATGAGTCATACATTGAAAAGGAGAATTGCTGAAATATGTCAATAAACTAAATTAACTTGGAATGAGGCTTTGCCAGTTGCCCGCTATATATCAGGGTGGCTCCCAGAAGTAGGCTTAAATTAAGCCCCTTTGAAATACTGTATGATAAGCCATTTCAATTGTTCGACCAGACAGGGTATCTGTAAATGCTCTGAAATATCTAGCTGTAGCTAATTATGTTAAATCTTTGGACATTATAAAAATCTCTGTTCATGAGTTTTGCTCTATTATACTAACCTCTGATCTTGAGTAATGGGCTCAAGATCATGCCTTTTCAGAGCCTCATAGAGGGGCTTTAACATGAGCCAATAGTTTGGGATCCAAATCCAACAGAACCCTGCCATTCCATGATACCCTCTCAGTTGTCTGCAGATCTTGGGTGTGCTCAAGCCTGCAACTGCCTGCTTCCTGTCAGGTGAAATACCCCACTGTCCTTGGGAGAGGACAAAGCCCAGATAGATGACTTGTTTGCATATCTGGGCCTTTTTCTAGGAAACTTTTTATCCACAATTAGCCAAATAGTTCAGGGTTCTGATGGTATTTTGCAGACATTTGTCATATGTAAGGTTAGCTATGAGCCAGTTGTCCACGTATTAGAATAAAAGCCTTTCATCCAATATTAAGTTTCTAAGCTTCTAGCTGCCTATGCAACTGAAGTAGCCTCACATTTTTTCTAACCCAGTGATGGAGTCCTCCTTAAAACCCAGAAAGAACAGTGGGCTGAGGACCAACTGACTACAAGGTAGACTGGACCATACAAGGTGTTATTCACCATGAGCTCATCTGTCAAGCTGCCTGAGATAAACAGCTGCCTATGCAACTGAAGTAGCCTCACATTTTTTCTAACCCAGTGATGGAGTCCTCCTTAAAACCCAGAAAGAACAGCAGGCTGAGGACCAACTGACTACAAGGTAGACTGGACCATACAAGATGTTATTCACCATGAGCTCATCTGTCAAGCTGCCTGAGATAAAACCCTGGATTCACTATATTCAGATTAAAGCCGTACCTCTGTCTTTGAAAACAAACCCAACTCCCAGGAGGCCTGGGAACAATGGGTTTGTGAACCCTTAGAGGACTTAAGATTGCTCTTCAAAAATGATATGTTGAGTTTACAATTTCCTTAGAAATTGGAGAAGGATAGATCAATCTACTTCTTTAATCCTGTTCTACTGATCTACCCAGTATGAGGTTCAAGGAGTTGAGAATTATACTCTACTAAAACTAAACATTATTTCCTGCCTGAGGTTTTAACAGTCAGGCAGAGGGGCAGAGTTCCCTGAGGTAGGTAATTATATATGATTATACTGACAAATCACTCATCTTAGAGCCAGACATCCCGGAATGTGAAGTCAAGTGGGCCTTAGAAAGCATCACTATGAACAAAGCTAGTGGAGGTGATCGAATTCCAGTTGTTTCAAATCCTGAAAGATGATGCTGTGAAAGT
>SJYT01033616.1:19163-33577 GCA_006410635.1 Cephalophus harveyi
AGTAGTGCCCTGTGTCCCAGTCTTCTCTGCCCATCCCAGGGAGCAGTAGGGCTCAGAGTTTTCAAAGAGTTGGACGGCAAGGTGTGCTCCGTGCAGGACAGCCTGACTCAATGAAGGGTCCAGGTCCAGAGAACATGACTGCTGAGCCAGAAAGAAGACTTGCTGCTTGTACTATGTCTCCCAGGAAGACTCTGGAAAAGTAGGAAGATTGCCTCCATTCACAAAGCCTCCAGTAAGGAGAGTGGATCTGAACCCCACTCTGCTCCAGCATTATTGTTCTGGGCTTTAGTTTTAGCTACCCTAAACAGAGTCTAAATTTCCCTGAAGCTATGAGGAAGCTGAGAAGCATCTCTTAGGAGGGAACTTTGGTCTTTGAAAAGGCCAGTGGAGAATCTGGGAAGTACAATCAGCAGGGAGAAACTGGCTTTTGAAAGCAACTACAGTAAATGAGTAGCTGAAGCCTGCTTGAAAAGAGAGTCACCACCCCTAAAAGAGTTTGTGGAACAGGTGAGTTCACTATTAAGGCTCATGGGCAGAAGCTGATAAAGATGCCTTCCTAGAGAAAACAGTATGTAATCNGGGAGAAACTGGCTTTTGAAAGCAACTACAGTAAATGAGTAGCTGAAGCCTGCTTGAAAAGAGAGTCACCACCCCTAAAAGAGTTTGTGGAACAGGTGAGTTCACTATTAAGGCTCATGGGCAGAAGCTGATAAAGATCCCTTCCTAGAGAAAACAGTATGTAATCTGAGATTTCAGAAGAGCAGCCTGGAACCTATTGTAGAATCATCCAGCCCAGCAACTTAGGAGGGGCCACGTTCAAATGCAGATCTATCTGTAATTCAGTATACAGTTTCACAGATCTCCTTTTTATTTGGATTTTTCATGATGACAGGGCAACAATCTCTGCTGTAACCAACCAGAGTGGGTGTTCCAATCAATCATTACCTAGCAGAGGCAGTGGTGTGGACCACCCAGAGCACTGGGTGTGGCATTGTGCACTTGGCACGAATTTACTATGTGGTCTTGGGCAAGTCATGTAACTGCACTGAGCTCTGTTTTTCTCATTTTAAATACAGATGCAGAGGTTTTGTGAGAGAAACAATAAAATGTAATGGGTGTTGGTGATGGACAGGGAGGCCTGGCATGCTGCAATTCATGGGATCGCAAAGAGTCAGACACAACTGAGAGACTGAACTGAACTGAACTGAACTGATAATGACAAAAGCAACTCTCACAGGTCTTCAAAGATGCTCCAGTGTGTAGCAGTGAAATGAAGTGAAAGTCACTCAGTCGGGTCCAACTCTTTGCAACCCCATAGATTATACAGTCAATGGAATTCTCCAGGCCAGAATACTGCAGTGGGTAGCCTTTCCCTTCTCCAGGGAATCTTCTCAACCCAGGGATCAAACCCAGGTCTCCCGCATTGCAGGCGGATTCTTTATCAGCTGAGCTCTAATGGGTGGTTTCTGTTAAAAACTGAATTCCAGAAGCCATTTAGAGCTATTTCTGGTCATGATAGAGTTGGTGAGAGATAAAGCAGAGCTTACAGTGAGTAGTGCTCTGTGTCCCAGTCTTCTCTGCCCATCCCAGGGAGCAGTAGGGCTCAGAGTCTTCAAAGAGTTGGACGACAAAGTGTGCACCGTGCAGGACAGCCTGACTCAATGCAGGGTCCAGGTCCAGAGAACATGACTGCTGAGCCAGAAAGAAGACTTGCTGCTTGTACTATGTCTCCCAGGAAGACTCTGGAAAAGTAGGAAGATTGCCTCCATTCACAAAGCCTCCAGTAAGGAGAGTGGATCTGAACCCCACTCTGCTCCAGCATTATTGTTCTGGGCTTTAGTTTTAGCTACCCTAAACAGAGTCTAAATTTCCCTGAAGCTATGAGGAAGCTGAGAAGCATCTCTTAGGAGGGAACTTTGGTCTTTGAAAAGGCCAGTGGAGAATCTGGGAAGTACAATCAGCAGGGAGAAACTGGCTTTTGAAAGCAACTACAGTAAATGACGCTTTTGTTTTAGCTACCCTAAACAGAGTCTAAATTTCCCTGAAGCTATGAGGAAGCTGAGAAGCATCTCTTAGGAGGGAACTGTGGTCTTTGAAAAGGCCAATGGAGAATCTAGGAAATAGAATCAGCAGAGAGAAACTGGCTTTTGAAAGCAACTACAGTAAATGAGTAGCTGAAGCCTGCTTGAAAAGAGAGTCACCACCCCTAAAAGAGTTTGTGGAACAGGTGAGTTCACTGTTAAGGCTCATGGGCAGAAGCTGATAAAGATGCCTTCCTAGAGAAAGCAGTATGTAATCTGAGATTTCAGAAGAGCAGCCTGGAACCTATTGTAGAATCATCCAGCCCAGCGACTTAGGAGGGGCCAGGTTCAAATGCAGATCTATCTATAATTCAGTATACAGTTTCACAGATCTCGTTTTTATCTGGATTTTTCATAATGACAGGGCAACAATCTCTGCTGTAACCAACCAGAGTGGGCATTCCAATCAATCACTACCTAGCAGAGGCAGTGGTATGGACCACCCAGAGCACTGGGTGTGGCATTGTGCACTTGGCACGAATTTACTATGTGGTCTTGGGCAAATCATGTAACTGCACTGAGCTCTGTTTTTCTCATTTTAAATACAGATGCAGAGGTTTTGTGAGAGAAACAATAAAATGTAAAAATGTATGGCGTCATATCTACAAAAACAGCAATGCTTTCCACAGTCAATCAAAGAGATCATTGTTCACTCTGATAAATTGTATCTTTAGCCAGACTCTCCACCAGTGCTCAGTGCAGGAATGAAGATGGTACAAGTTATGCTTTTGCTGGCGCATCTGAGGAACAGTGACTACATCCTCACAAGTGCAGAGTGAAGGCAAAAAGGAGGGAGAGAGCCTGTAGCTCAAACAGAATATACGACTGTTTGCAAAGGTCAGTCCAGGCAGAAGGAAATAAACCCCTAGACAGTGGGTGTGCATTTCTGAATGTCACTATAAGCCAGATAGGAGTATAAGTTTTGAACAAGCCTATAGTTATTACCTAGGTAGGATGGTAAAGTTTCCAGATTAAAGAGTAAGACCTATAGTGAACGTGAAAGTGAAGTCACTCAGTCATGTCCGACTCTTTGCAACCCCATAGACTGTAACCTACCAGGCTCCTCTGTCCATGGGATTCTTCAGGCAAGAGTACTGGAGTGGGTGCCATTTCCTTCTCCAGGGGATCTTCCCAACCCAGGGACTGAACCTGGGTCTCCCACATTCCAGGCAGATGCTTTAACCTCTGAGCCACCAGGGAAGCCCCATACATTTGTCTATAGGTTGTTAAAGGAAAGTTGAAAAGATGTTATTCTTGCCTATATGTTCCTGCTATGAAGCAGGTAAGAATCAATGTTTTCAAGCAAAGACTCAGGTCAAGTGAGATTAAATACTGAAAAGGTGTTGGGTAGATAAGAACCAGATGAGTTTTTGTGTCATTGACTCTTAGGTGGTGGTCACCAGAGGGATCAAAATGTATGAACCCACAGAATACCGGCAGTGTGAGGTACACACAATCCTTCCATAGCCAGCAGGGCAACCACTAGTATGAGAAGAGGATGTAACTGTCTTGTGAGGCTGGTGATAAAGTGAATGTTTCTGTTAGAACATTTTAAGGTATGGTTAATTGCTTAGTGATTCCATAGCTACTGAATAATGACCTGTATTTGTTACTTTCCTCAGCAAATGTTTGCTGCTGCTGCTGCTAAGTCGCTTCAGTCGTGTCCGACTCTGTGCGACCCCGTAGACAGGAGCCCAACAGGCTCCCCTGTCCCTGGGATTCTCCAGGCAAGAACACTGGAGTGGGTTGCCATTTCCTTCTCCATTGTGTGAAAGTGAAAAGTGAAAGTGAAGTCGCTCAGTCGCATCCGACTTCTAGCGACCCCATGGACTGCAGCCTACCAGGCTCCTCCATCCATGGGATTTTCTAGGCAAGAGTCCTGGAGTGGCTTGCTATTGCCTTCTCCGCAGCAAATGTTTACTGAATACCTATTCTGTGCCATGCCAGGTGCTAGGAAAATCTAGCACCAAATCCATCTTGCAGCCTATTTTTATAAATAAACTTTTATTGGAACACAGCCATACACACATATTTATATATTGACTATGTGCTTTTATGACATAATGACTAAGCTGAAGTTGCAACAGAGATTGTATGGCCAAAAAAGCCTAAAATGTTTATGATCTGATTTTTTTCAGAAAAAAATTTACTGATCCTCCAAGTAAGAAGAGTCACACCCTAAATGCATTACAAATGCACGATTGGTCAATCAGCTATCTTCCAGCCCAAATTCTCATGGTAAATGCCATAGGGTCAAAACTAACTCAGTATCTATAAGTACACTGCTATGGGGCTATAAGCCTGTCTTCCTACCCTGAAAATTGGCCCAAGTGTTGTGTTGTTTTAATTCAAAAGTGGGGGGGGCTACAAGATAGAGCCTATTATTTACAGACCTCTGCCTGTCTCATTGGATATCTGTCTGTCCATATATCTGAATATTTCTATAGAAGGAAAAAATGTTTTGTGACACTGTTCATTGCTCAGTCGCGTCCGACTTTTTCTGATGCCATGGACTGTAGCTCACTAGACTCCTCTGTCCACGGCATTTTCCAGGCAAGAATGCTTGAGTGGGTAGCCATTCCCTTCTTCAGGGGACCTTCCTGACTCAGGAATAGAACCCAGATCTCCTGCATTGAAGGTAGATTCTTTACCATCTGAACCACCACCATATCTTTGTACAACATTTTCTAAAACTCTATAAGTAAATTCCAAAGTTGAGGACAATACAGGACTTTTAAACAGTTTTCAGGGAAATTTTAAACTCCTTGGTAACAAGGTATACCAATTTATACTTCTTCCAGCCATGTAAAAGGAATTTTCACCTCGGGGTCTGTGGAAGACGATATTCTTTTTAGATGTTCACTAATTTGATAACTGAATTTTTTTTTTTTTTTTTTTTTTTTTATTGTTTCTTCAGATGATGAACATAGGCCAACCTTGTGGCCATTATCAATCACTTCTTTCTGAGAGTTCTTATCCAGGGTATTCTGAAAATTGTCCCTCTTGCTTCATGAGAGTGTCAGTCTTCTGAGCCAACTGTTCACAGCCATGACTTTGTGGCAATTTGTGACATCCTGGCAAAATGTATGGATTTATATCATCAATGTCTTAACATTTGGGACCTTGGGGTGGTTAAAACCCTATGCTTTGAGTTGGGAGTATAGTCTACAACATCCTTGAATAACTCTGTCCCTGATCTGTTTGGTTCTAACTCTACAGATGATGGGGTTGAGCATGGGAGGTACCAGGAGATAGAGAATAGCAAACAATAGCAAACATGACATGTACTACTCAGGGCACATGATGCCCAAGTGGTGGGTGAGGAAACTAAAGAGAACAGAGGTGTAAAAAACCACAATGACACAGATATGGAAGGCACATGTGCCAAAAGCCTTGAGCCGGGCTTCACTGGAGGGTAATCCCAGCACAGCTCTCCAAACCATCACATAGGATACACTGATGATGATAACGTCAAAGTCCTAACATCAAACCTACTCATATGGCTGATGCCAATTCTTAAAGGTAATATATATGTATAGAAAAGGATCCGGGAAATACATCCAAATGATATAACATTTAAGAATAACGGTCAGATTTGTGGTATTTTGATTTTTTTTTTTTTTTTGGCACCTTTAGGTATTTTTAAAATTATCAGTGATTGAGGAAGCTTAATTTCAGTATGAGTGAAAAAGTAATTGAAATAACAAAAGTGTAAAGAAGTTAATTTAGTGCCAAAGCCTAAGGAAGTACAGTGGATAATCTGAGAAAGTGAGGAGTTTTGCAATAAAATCCATAAAGTCTGAAAGTCTAGGTATAGCATTGTTGCCAGAAATCACAACTTCTTGAGACTCCTAACAATAAGAATTAGGTAGACTAAATGCTGGGCTCTCTTACCAAAATTTGCTGATTCCATGATGACAATGGACTTCAAATGAAGAAGTTCTGGGAAAGGAGAAGGAAGAAGAATCTCTTTGAAGATAACTATGTTGTAGGGTTCATAGTAGCAAGAAAGTACCTAGAAATTTAATTATTTGTTAATATTCAATTAAATTAAAATTTTAAACTAATTTAGAAAACTACATGTCCTTTATTATTTTCTTATTCTTAACTTTATTGAGCCACATGTAATATACAAATAGTTGCACATATTTAAGACATACATTTTGACATAGGGGATTTGGACATAGGCATACACCAGTGATGCCATCACCATAATCAAAGTAATAAACATATTTATCACATTTACTGCATTTGTATTTTTGTCTTCACTCACTACTCTCTTGTCAAAGTCAGTGATAGGAAGGTTCTAAAATCCAGGCTCTTACTTTACTAAAACCAACGTCAGATGAAGGTGCTTTAAGAGAAATCAGGAGTATGTTTGCTTTCTCAGAAGAAGCAGCTATTGGAGCCTAAAAATATCTCCAGAAATAAACAGGTATTCTGAAGGACCATTGTCAAAATTCCCAAATTTTAGAGTTGTAAGGAATCATGATTCCATTATCAGTAAATCAGTTGATGAATGTGTGTCTACTTCATTTTAAAATTAGCTTATGGCTGCATAAGTGGGGCAACAAAATACAAATATGTTAATACATTGTTTAATGATTTCTGACACATGTAAATGTCTGTGTGGTTACCTACTCAATTAAGATATAGAAAATTTCCATCACTTCATAGTTTCAATAGGGACAGAGTGAAGGGATAAAGTAGGTCACTAAATAGTTAATCCCATTAGGGGATTGTAAGTAGAAAAAAATATGAGAGATCCCTGTAAGTTAATGATTACTTGAGAAATCAGGTTTACTTAGCCACACAACCATCCAGGCTGGTTTAGCAACAAAACCATGTGACAGAGGCATGAGAATTGTCCCCAAGATAGTAAAACAGTAGTGACATGAGGCCCACATCCTGCCCAGTAAGCTCAGGAAGTTAGGACATGCTTTTTGCACACATAAAAAGCAATAATTTGTGGACCTAACTTGACCATGTAGGTATAAGAAAACTCCTCTGCTCAACCTGGAGAGGAAAATGATGATGCAAGCATGGCATCAACTCAAGATAGGCAAAGATGTTCTCCCCTCCTCACCTGTTCTTTGATTTATAAAACTATAGCCCAGTAAGTTTCAGGGTTATGGATTTTTGAGTTTTACCAAGAGAATGCACTGTTCATAGCAAACAGCCTCTTCCAACAACACAAGAGAATACTATACACATGGACATCAACAGATGGTCAATATCAAAATCAGATTGATTATATTCTTTGCAGCCAAAGATAGAGAGGCTCTATCCAGAGAGCAAAAACAAGACCGGGAGCTGATTGTGGCTCAGATTGTGAACTCCTTATTGCCAAATTCAGACTTAAATTGAAGAAAGTAGGGAAAACCACTAGACCATTCAGATATGACCTAAATCAAATCCTTTACAATGATATAGTGGAATTGACAAATAAACTCAAGGGATTAGATCTGATAGACAGAGTGCCTGAAGATCTATGGATGGAGGTTTGTGACATTGTACATGAAGCAGTGATCAAGACCATGCCCAAGAAAAAGAAATGCAAAAAGACAAAATGATTGTCTGAGGAGGTCTTACAAATAGCTGAGTAAAGAAGTGAAGCAAAAGGCAAAGGGTAAAAGGAAAGATATACCCATTTGAATGCAGAGTTCCAAAGAATAGCAAGGAGAGATAAGAAAGGGTTCCTCAGTGATCAGTGCAAAGAAATAGAGGAAAACAATAGAATGGGAAAGACTAGAGATCTCTTCAAGAAAATTAGAGATACCACGGGAACATTTCATGCAAAGATGGGCACAATAAAGGACAGAAATGGTATGGACCCAACAGAAGCAGGTGTTAAGAGGTGGCAAGAATACACAGAAGAACTGTTCAAAAAAGATCTTCATGACCCAAATAATCACAATGGTGTGATCACTCACCTAGAGCCAGACATCCTGGAATGCTAAGTCAAGTGGGCATTAGGAAGCATCACTATAAACAAAGCTAGTGAAGGTGATGGAATTCCAGTTGAGCTATATCAAGTCCTAAAAGATGATGCTGTGAATGTGCTGCACTCAATATGCCAGCAAATTCGGATACTCAGCAACAGCCACAGGACTGGAAAAGGTCAGTTTTCATTCCAGTCCCTAAGAAAGGAAATGCCAAAGATTGTTCAAACTACCGCACGATTGCACTCATCTCACAGCTAGCAAAGTAATGCTCAAAATCTCCAAGCCAAGTTTCACCAGTACATGAACTGTGAACTTCCACATGTTCAAGCTGGATTTGGAAAAGGCAGAGGAACCAGAGATCAAAGTGCCAACATCCACTGGATCATTGAAAAAGCAAGAGTTCCAGAAAAAAACATCTACTTCTGCTTTATTAACTAGACTAAAGCCTTTGACCATGTGGATCACAACAAAATGTGGAAAATTCTCAAATATATGGGAATACCAGACCACCTTACCTGCCTCCTGAGAAACCTGTATGCAGATCAAGAAGCAACAGCTAGTACCAGACATGGAAAAACAGATTGATTCCAAATCGGGAAAGGAGTATTTCAAGGCTGTATATTGTCATCCTGCCACCCTTATGGCAGAAAGCGAAGAAGAATTAAAGAGCCTCTTGATAAAAGAGAAAGAGCAAAGTGAACAAGTTGACTTAAATCTTAACATTCAAGAAGCTACATCCGATCCGATCACATCATGGCAAATAGAGGGGGAAACAATTGAAACAGTGACAGGCTTTATTTTCTTGGACTCCAAAATCAGATGGAGACTGCAGTCATGAAATTAAAAGATGCTTGCTCCTTGGAAGAAAAGCTATGACCAACCTAGACAGCATATTAAAAAGCAGAGACATTACTTTGCCAACAAAGTAATGTCAAAGCTATGTCTGTCTCCTCAAAGCTGTGGTTTTTCAAGTAGTCATGTATGGATGTGAGAGTTGGAGTATAAAGAAAATGAGTGCCGAAGAATTGGTGCTTCTGAACTGTGGTGTTGGAGAAGACTCTTGAGAGTCCCTTGGACTGCAAGAAGATGCAACCTGTCAATCCTAAAAGAAATCAGTCCTGAATATATATGACCAACCTAGACAGCATATTAAAAAGCAGAGACATTACTTTGCCAACAAAGTAATGTCAAAGCTATGTCTGTCTCCTCAAAGCTGTGGTTTTTCAAGTAGTCATGTATGGATGTGAGAGTTGGAGTATAAAGAAAATGAGTGCCGAAGAATTGGTGCTTCTGAACTGTGGTGTTGGAGAAGACTCTTGAGAGTCCCTTGGACTGCAAGAAGATGCAACCTGTCAATCCTAAAAGAAATCAGTCCTGAATATTCATTGGAAGGAGTGATGCTTAAGCTGAAGCTCCAATACTCTGGCCACCTGATGTGAAGAACTGACTCATTGGAAAAGATCTTGATGCTGGGAAAGATTGAAGGCAGAAGAAGGGGATGACAGAGGATGAGATGGTTGGATGGCATTACTCAATGAACATGAGTTTGAGCAAGCTCCGGGAGTTTGTGACAGACAGGGAAGCCTCGACTGCTGTAGTCCATGGAGTCACAAAGAGTTGTACATGACTGAGCGACTGAACTGAACTGAACTGAAAGTTTCAGGGTAAGGCGTTTCTCATCCACCCAGCTGTAAACTTCACAAATGTCTTATTCTAGTAAATCACTTCTTATCTATCACTTTGACTCTCGCTGAATTCTTTTCTACATTGAGATGTAAAGGTCAGTAGTACTGGAGCTCTTTAGAGCCCTGCTGAATAGTAACCAGTTTCAGTTTTATTGCCTCTTTGTAGTCAAACTCTCCCATCCATCCTAAACACACAAATTCTGATCTGATTTCTTTCTTGATATTTTTCTCTCCCACTAAAACTTGAGTCTTGTGTCTTGCTCAATATAAAGATCTTCAGATTCATCCATACTGTTGTATGAGTGATTCATTTCCTATTATTGCTCAGTAGTATGAGCAATAGGAGTAGTATGCTTTTTTTTCCCTATGTACCTCAGTTGGAATACTGTTACCCTTTCTTCTTTGCTTCAGTCCAAGTTTACATACAATCTGGTAAATATATAAAATATGATATATTTATGTTTCAGTTGCTGGAGCTTTTAAGCAAATCAACTTTGATTGAAATATTAAATAACTCTATTCAACAAGAATCTGGAATACATGGTATGACTAACAAAAAAAAAAAAAAGAATGACATGTTACTCTCTAACTAAACACCTATTGCTGTAAACGAAGGCACTCGTTCAACAAAATAAAGTCAATTCTTTTCTTTGACTCTGATTCAACTGACCATAATTATGCCACATTTCTATTTAATTTGCATCAGGCCATAGATTTCTGGGATAGCTTTCTGTTTTTTCTGGAATTCAAATTATCTTCCATTTTGCCTACTTGCAGGATAAAGACAAACTTTCAGTATCATCTCACTTAGTGACTTTCTGTTAATTATTCATAATGGTACTAAATTTTAAGATTTCATTATCATACAAACATCCTCAAGATCTTGTGGAAATTGAAATTCTGCTTCAATAGATCTGGAGTGGAGCCTGAGTCAAGAATTTCTCACAACACTTCTGCTCTGAGGCTGTATTTTTTTTGTGCAAGACTTTAACACATTCTGTGTTTTTAAAGGCATGTTGGAGTGCTGCTTTCCTGAGATTACTCTCCATGGCACCCTTGAATAATTTCTACTTGGTTATCAGCTGTTGAACTCTATTGGATGTATGTCTCACTTTGCTGAAGTACATAAATAATCCAGTTTTATTCAGAAAAATATAGATGTGATGCATAAATGATAACTTTTCTGTGTGTTCTTGCCTGTTTAAAATCTCTTTCTCATTTTTCCTCTTGCACTCATTGATAGATTGACTGTATGTAGAATTATTAGGCTTTAAATAATTTTCTTTGAACATTTGAGGTTTAGCTTAATATAGTAACTAAAAATAGAGATAAAATTCTGGTTCTGTATGTCTGCACTGTAAAATGTTAACCTGTCTGTGTCTTAGCTGCTCTACGTGTACAATGAGGATATTGATACCTATTTCATTTGGTCTTATAGAGAATTCATGACTACATAGTTTATAAACCTCTAGAGTGCAACCTGGCATATATAAACTACTAAATTAATTTCACCCATTCATTACTAAGCCTGGGTAGACTAAAATTAAACTTTTTGGTTTTTCTTTGTAGATGATTTTCTCCTCTTATTTTAAAGCATTAGGCTCCATTCTTTATCTTGACACTTTGAAATTCCACTGTACTATTTCCTAAGTGCTTTTTCAGTTCTTTTTTTCTTCATTGCAGAATATGTTACAAAATTTTTATTATGTTGCAGAATTTGTTTCGTCTTCAATTGACAGATATTTAAGTTTACACATTTTAGCTGTTCTGTATACAGCTACTTTAAACATATACTCAGCATTTTCTAAATTGAAGTATGGTTGATTTACAATGTTCTGATTCTCTGACTTTTTTGATGTAAATATAAACTAGTTACATGGGGAATACAACTTGAAGTGGAACTGCTTGGTCAAAAAGATGTAAAACATAGTTCAGTTCAGTTCAGTTCAGTTACTCAGTCGTGTCCGACTCTTTGCAACCCAATGAATCACAGCACACCGGGCCTCTCTGTCCATCACCATCTCCCAGAGTTCATTCAAACTCACGTCCATTGAGTTGGTGATGCCATCCACCCGTTTCATCCTCTGTTGTCCCCTTCTGCTCCTGTCACCAATCCCTCCCAGCATCAGAGTCTTCCAATGAGTCAACTCTTCGCATGAGGTGGCCAAAGTATTGGAGTTTCAGCTTCAGCATCATTCCTTCCAAAGAACACCCAGGATTGATCTCCTTTAGAATGGTCTGGTTGGATCTCCTTGCAGTCCAAGGCACTCTCAAGAGTCTTGTCCACCACCACAGTTCAAAAGCATCAATTCTTCGTCACTCAGCCTTCTTCACAGTCCAACTCTCACATCCATACATGACCACAGAAAAAAAACATAGCCTTGACTAGATGGACCTTTGTTGGCAAAGTAATGTCTCTGCTTTTGAATATGCTATCTAGTTTGGTCATATCTTTTCTTCCAAGGAGTAAGTGTCTTTTAATTTCATGGCTGCAGTCACCATCTGCAGTGATTTTGGAGCCCAGCAAAATAAAGTCTGACACTGTTTCCACTGTTTCCCCATTTATTTGCCATGAAATGATGGGACCAGATGCCATGATCTTTGTTTTCTGAGTGTTGAGCTTTAAGCCAAACATTTCACTCTCCTCTTTCACTTTCATCAAGAGGCTTTTTAGTTAGAAATAGTTAAAAACATTTTCTGATGGGGTTGTACAGAGTACCTGAGTGCCCCCAAGTGCCCAACAATTTTGCCAATACTTAGTGTTGTCAATGTATTTCATTTTAGTTATTCTAATGACTTTGTACTGGCAATTCTTTCTGGTTTGAATTTTCATCTTCCTAATGAATAATAATTTGAGCACATATTCGTTCATACTATTAGAAGTTCATTTACATTCCTTTTAGCATAAAATTTTAATGAGCTTTTTTTTTTTTTTTTTTCTCTATTGATTGTGGCATTTTGTTCCTCAGATATATGCACTGTGAATATTTTCTTCATCTGTGGAGTTCCTTTTCACTTATATCTTTTTCAGTAAATAAATTGGTTTTCATTTTGATGAAGTTTAATTTTTTTTTGTTTTGGAATCCACTTGTGTGCTGAGAAATTTTTTCCTTTCCTCAAGTTCATGACCATGTTATCCTCTATAAATTTTTTTAAGAATCTTTCTAATTTCAGATTTCAAATTAAGTTTATATTATATTGCAAATAAAGATGTTTTACACTGTGGTAAGAATTAAGGTTCATTTTAGTTTTCATACAGATATCTATCCAGTCATTCTATCCACATAAATATATTTTTATGTCACTGAAGTTCATTGATTTCTCTGATTAAAGTCAATTAATCATGTTTGGGGCTATTACTGACCTCATGATTTTCCTTCACAATATATTGATCTATTTTTATATAAATACAAGATCACTCCTATGATATGTGGAACACTAAGCAAATATGTTCTGTAGGGTCTTACTTAGGAAAAAAAAAAATTCCTTAGAGTTCTTTTTAAAAAACCACTGGCTTGTGTTAAATGAATTATTTATAGATGATGACTTAGAATAATGGATAAAAATGCATCTATTTTTGTGTTACTTTTCTAAGGTTACCATTACAAAGTACCACAAACTGAGTTGCTAGAACCCAGAAATTAGTCATGTTAGAAGTTCCAGAGCTTAGAAGTCCCTGATTAAGGTATCAGAGGGCTGATCCCTTCTGTTGGCTGTGGAGGAGAAACTGTCCCTTGCCTCTCTCCTAGCGTCTATTGGTTTGCTGGAAACCTTGGTGTGTAAACGTATTATCTTGATCTTTGTTTTCATGTCTATATAACATTCTCTTTGTGTGTATGTCTCAGTGTCCAAATTTTCTTTTTTTTAAAAATAGTAACACTAATCATATTGGATTAGGAACCCACTTTACTTCAGCATGACCTCATCTTAACTAATGACATTTGCAATGGATTTATTTCCAAATGAGGTCACATTCTGAGGTACTAAAGGTTAGAACCTTGCTATCTGAGTTCAAGTTCTTACTGATGAAGCCAAATCCAGCCTCTGTACCCAAATATCAAATTAATTTTGAGACAGAGTTTGGGGTGAAATAGAAAAGAATAGCTTTATTGCTCTGCCAGGCAAAGGGGTCACAGTGAGGTAATGTCCTCAAAACTGTGTGTCCAAATTTGGAGAAGTTAGTGAGTAATGATTATAGTAATGGTTCAAAGAGGTCATGATCAGCTTGTGGACATTTTTCTGATTGGCTGGTGATGTGGTAAGTGGGAGTCAGAATCACCATGCTTCTAGTTCCAACTGGTCTGTGGTCTGTGTGTTTGTGAGCAGCATACCGTTAATTTCTCCAACCTGGTAGGAGTTTCAGTATCTGCAAAACAGCTCAAACATATTGTTACATATATATGTATGTATGCATACCTGCTCACTAGAACTCAGACAAGGTCAAGGAGGCTAAATGAAGCCTATTTCCTATAACCAAGATGTAATGGCGCAGGAAGGAGGAACCCTTTCCAGGGCCCAAGAGTGGGCTCTTGTCTAACACTTAGAAATGAATTATCTAAGGAGACAAATGTGCTGACAAAGCTAAAGACGTCACTGGGAACTGGTGCCTGGGTAGACAGCAGCAGCATAATGAACCCAGAACTGCTCTGTCACATGGCTTGCACACTCAGGTTTTATGGTAATAGAGTTAGTTTCTGGCTTGT
>SJYT01033617.1:0-14356 GCA_006410635.1 Cephalophus harveyi
GTTGCTTGTATATTTTTGAGATTAGTTGTTTGTCAGTTGCTTCATTTGCTATTGTTTTCTCCCATTCAGAAGGCTGTTTTTTTACCTTGCTTATAGTTTCCTTTGTTGTGCAGAAGCTTTTAATTTTAATTAGATCCCATTTGTTTATTTTTGCTTTTATTTCCTGCATTGAAGAAGGAAATGGCAACCCACTCTAGTGTTCTTGCCTGGAGAATCCCAGGGACAGGGGAGCCTGGTGTGCTGCCATCGATGGGGTTGCACAGAGTCGGACACGACTGAGGTGACTTAGCAGCAGCCACCTCTTCTTGATCTCTTCTGCTTCTGTTAGCTCCATGCCTTTTCTGGCCTTTATTGTGCCTATCAGCATGAAATGTTCCCTTGGTACCTCTAATTTTCTTGGTGAGATCTCTAGTCTTTCCCATTCTATTGTTTTCCTCTTTCTTTGCATTTGTTCACTTAGGAAAATTTCTTATCTCTCCTTGCTATTCTTGGAACTCTGCATTTAGATGGGTATATCTTTCCTTTTTGGAGAAGGCAATGGCACCCCACTCCGGTACTCTTGTCTGGAAAATCCCATGAATGGAGGAGCCTGGAAGGCTGCAGTCCATGGGGTCGCTGAGGGTCGGACACGACTGAGCGACTTCACTTTCACTTTTCACTTTCATGCATTGGAGAAGTAAATGGCAACACACGCCAGTGTTCTTGCCTGGGGAGTCCCAGGGACGGGGGAGCCTGGTGGGCTGCCGTCCATGTGATCACACTGAGTCAGACACGACTGAAGCGACTTAGCAGCAGCAGTAGCAGCAGCATCTTTCCTTTTCTCCTTTATCTTTTGCTTCTCTTCTTTTCTCAGCTATTTGTAAGGTCTCTTCAGGCAATCATTTTGAATTTTTCCATTTCATTTTCCTTGAGGCTGGTTTTGATCACCACCTCCTGTGCAATGTTACAATCCTCCATCCATAGTTCTTCAGGCACTCTGTCTATTAGATCTAATGCCTTGAATCTATTTATCACTTCCACTGTCTAATCATAAGGGATTCATTTAGGTCATACCTGAATGGCCTAGTGGTTTTCCCTACTTTCTTCAATGTAAGTTTGAATTTTGCAATAAAGAGTTCATGGTCTGAGCCACAGTCTGTTCCCAGTCTTGTTTTTGCTGACTGTATAAAGATTCTCCATCTTTGGCTACAAAGAATATAATCAATCTGATTTTGGTATTGATCATCTGGTGAATTCCGTATGTAGAGCTGTCTCATGTGTTGTTGGAAAGGGTGTTTGCTATGACCAGGGCATTTTCTTGGCAAATCACTGTTACCTTTGCCCTACTTCACTTGCACCCCAAAGCCAAACTTACCTGTTACTCCAGGTATCTCTTGATTTCTTACTTTTGCATTCCAGTCCCCTCTGTCTGTAGACAGTTAATTCTAAGATCTCAATATAAACACTAAGCTAAAAGTAGAATGCTCTTCTACTTTTGATGAAAGCAGAAATGTAGATTTAAAAGAAGAAGGAAAAATTCTGGTAACAATAGACAGCTAGATAAGTCATTAATTAGGTGGGTGATTGATGGCTAGGCGGAGAGAGAGAGAGAGGAAAAAAAGCCTTATTCTATCCCAGGGGTTTATTTGAAGTACCTGGAAATTATTTTCCTCTGATAAACATAGACTGACATCATTTATTAACTGGGTCAAAATGTAAAGCCTGGATACCATAACTAATAATATACAGAAACAATATTAATTCTGTTAGTGTTATCTGTCAATCAGTGTTTCTTTCACTCATTCAAACATGTGACCAATGCCTACTCTAAGCTTAGGCTTCTGATTAGTTTTGAACACAACCAGCTTTCAAATGCAAAAGTTAATTCTATTCAAGTCATGTAAAGAAGATTTATTCTGAAGGAGGAATAAGGACAGTGGAGGAGTAGAAAGAATATTTATTCTACCCATTGCTGAAGTTTTTTGGGAAAAAAAATTCTGTATTTTTTACTGAAGAAGTTTATTTACTCATATCTGCTAGTGATGTGTAAGTGAGAAGAGAATTCTTCCAAAATAATTTATGTGCTCTGATAACAAGGTCTCTGAATGACAAGAAATAATTTCCATCAAATAAATTTAAACAAGCAGACTAAGAATTTATTTATACAGGAAATATGCATCAAGCATCACCTATATGCCAAACATTGAGTTAAAAAAAAAAAATCTGAAGAACCCTTGTCCTAGTGAGTTTCACTGTCGTTTTGACCAAATCTAAATTAATGGAATTTCCTCTTCTCTCTTTGAATTAGAAGTCAATCAGTTCAGTTCAGTTGCTCAGTCATGTCCAACTCTTTGTGACCCCCAAACTCTCACATCCAGACATGACTACTGGAAAACCCATAACTTTGACTAGACGGAACTTTGTTGGCAAAGTAATGTCCTGCTTTTAGTAGGTCATTAGCTGTCTATGTTGGTCATAGCTTTTCTTCCAAGGAGGAAGCATCTTTTAATTTCACAGCTGCAGTCACCATCTGTCATTTTTAAGACTGCATCCAAGTACTGCATTTTGGATTCTTTTGTTGACTATGATGGCTACTCCATTTCTTCTATGGTATTCTTGTCCACAGTAGTAGATATAATGGTCATCTGAGTTAAATTCACCCACTCTAGTTCATTTTAATTCACTGATTCCTAAAATGTTTATACTTCCTCTTGCCATCTTCTGTCTGGCCACTTCCAATTTACTTTGATTCATGGACCTAACATTCCAGGTTCCTATGCAACATTGTTCTTTACAGCATCAGACTTTACTTTCACCACCAGTCACACTCACAACTGGGTGTTGTTTTTGCTTTTCCTCCATCACTTCATTCTTTCTGGGGTTATTTCTCCACCCTTCTCCAGTAACATAGTGGGCACCTACAGACCTGGGGAGTTCATCTTTCAATGTCATGTCCTTTTGCCTCTTCATACTGTTCATGGGGTTCTCAAAGCAAGAATACTGAAGCGGCTTGCCATTCCCTTCTCCAGTGGACCATGTTTTGTCAGAATTCTCCACCATGACCTGTCCATCTTGGGTGGCCCTACACGGCATGGCTCTTCATTTCATTGTGTTAGACAAGACTGTGGGCCATGTGACCAGCTTGATTAGTTTTCTGTGACTTTGGTTTTCATTCTGTCTGCCTTCTGATGGATAAGGATAAGAGGCTTATGGAACTTCCTGATGGAAGAGACTGACTGAGGAGGAAACTGAGTCTTGTTCTGATGGGTGGGGCCATGTTCAGTAAATTATTAATCCAATTTTTTTGTCGATGGGCAGCTCTGTGTTCCCTCCCTGTTGTTTGATCTAAGAACAAACTATGGTGGAGGTAACGAAGATAATGGTGACCTCCTTCAAAAGGTACCTTGCATGCACTGCTGCACTCAGTGCCCCGACCCTGCAGCGGGCCACCACTGATGCACACCTCTGCCAGAGACTCCTGGACTCTCACAGCCAGGTCTGGGTCAGTCTCTTGTAGGGTCATTGCTCCTTTCTCTTGGGTCCTGGTGCCCACAAGGTTTTGTTTGTGCCCTCCAAGAGTCTGTTTCCCCAGTCCTGTGTAAGTTCTGGTGCCTCTGTGGTGGGGTAAATGGCAACCTCCTCCAAGAGGGCTTATGCCACACCCAGGCCTGTTGCACCCAGAGCCCCTGCCCCTGTGGCAGACCACTGCTGACCCATACCTTCACAGGAGACACTCAAAGGCAGTTCTGGCTCAGTCTTTGTGGGGTCTCCTGATGTGCGCAAGCTTTTGTCTGAGCCCTCTTAGTGTCTCTGGTGGGTAAAGAGTTTGATCCTAAATGTGATTTTGCCCCCTCCTACCATCTTCCTGGGGCTTATCCTTTGCCCTTGGATGTGGGGTATCCTCTTTTGGTGGGATCCAACATTCTCCTGTGGATGGTTGTTCAGCAGAGAGTTGTAATTTTGGAGTTGTTGCAGGAGAAGATGAGTGCATGTCCTTCTACTCTGCCATCTTGTGGAGGAAGATGTCAATAGTAAGAGAAGTCAATAGTAAGGAGAGAGAAGTCAACAGTAAGATTAAATAGACAATTGAATTTTTCACAAGGTAGTGATGCCAACATACACATCTTTGCCCTCATAAGACTTTCTCTATGGCAGTTTTTTATTCAATCTTGACTGCAATTGCAATCACCACGTGGAGCATTAAAATGTAAATAACTAGAAAATCCTGCTCTCAGAGATCCAGCTTTCATTGTTCTTGGAGCCTTGGGATGAGGAGCTCCCATGTGCTTCTTTCTGTAGCCAATTTTGAGAACCACTAGCAGGACACAATAGCCTCACCACCTTTTCTTTCTTTTATGCATAAACTTCAAGATTGTAGGGCCAAATGCAAAGAATATTAGGGAAACAGGAACAAATGGGGATGTTCACCAGACCTACAATGTTTACCTATGTTTACTCTTTCTAACCAACTCTGAAATGAGGGTTGTTTTTTCCTTTTTAATCTTCACTCACATACAATCTTAATTCCAGCATGTGTAAAGCATCAACACGCTTGTCCTCTCCTTATCCCATGCAAGCATCCTGACACCCCATAAAGCTGGACACCTCAGATCTCTCCCTCACCTGGAACAAATCCAACAGGCCATCTCCTTTCCTCTAGAGAACTAGGTCATTAGTTATTTTAAAAATAATAATAACAGGTTCTTTCTTTAGTATGTTCACATGCCCAAATGGGAAAAGTGAGATGGATCAAGTTTCCCTGTCTCTGGCTATAGAGGGGGAAAATGAAACTGGCCTCCTGGAGAAGGCACACCTCAGGCCACAGTTTTGTGATTTCCACCTTCCTCCATGTGTGCTGTTCTCAGTCACTTCAGTCATTTCTGACTGATTGTGACTCTACAGGCTGTAGTTCACCAGGCTCTCCTGTCCATGGGATTTTCCAGGCAAAAATACTGGGATGTATTGCCATGCCATCCTCCAGGGGATCTTCCCAACCTAGGGATTAAACTTATGTTGTCTCCTGAATATGATGCATTGCAGGAGGATTCCCTATCGCTGTGCCACCAGGAAAATCCACTTCCCTACATAAGAATGAATATTTGGTACAATGTTAATAGGTCAAGGTCATGTTTACCTAATTATAGCAAAGCAAAGCATAAATCTCAAATTGTTAACCATCTGCAGGGAATAAGTGGATCTTCTTCCCCACCCCCACCCCAAAGCCAAGTAATTAAAATGGAAAAATGTGTCTAGTGATCAAAGAAACTGACATGTTACCATATTAGATAAGGAAACAGTCCATGACCACATAATGCCATTACAGTGATCAGAAATTATGTGACCCTTTAAATTGTTTTATTTATCTCAGTAGAATATTAAGTTCAGGTGGGTAATTTAAATTGTATTAATAGCAACCTCTTTAAGATGGCACTTAATTTAGTCTTGAGAGTTGCTGCTGTTTACACTGTCCCCAGAGTCTGCCATCTCACACCAGGGCTAACATGCCAGATTGCAGAATGTTTTTTTCAAAATACCATGGAGGTGTCAAATGTTTTATTGCAAACCTGCTGCTTTATGGGAATATGCAGTGTAAGTAAACCAGAGAAACACTTCTGTAAATTGCCCTATTTTATACGGAAAACATTTCAATTAGATGTACTAAGGCAACTGACAGTTTTATGAATCAAATCTTTTGGAAATATCCTTCACATACACAACATATTCTCAGAGACCATATGGTATAAAGTGGATACACAAGGTCAGGAAGCTTATACCTAGTGTGGCTCCCTATTCCAACTTGCCTTGTCTTTCCACTGACAAATATCCAGATGAGACAACTTTCAAAAGTGCTAATTTGGTGGAAAGGAAGTACCAAATACTTTTAAAGAAATTATTTATCCTAGTTTTCCCTTATGAAGACAAGGTAAATATACAATTTTTCAACCACGAACCCAGTAACTCAGAGAAAAACCATTAGAGCCTGAGCCATATGCGTGACAAAGACCACAGAATTAAAGATGCGTGTGTATAAACATTCTTTTGTTAGGAGCCCTCAACCTCAGCTTGTCACAAGAGTAACCTTTGCATGAGAATGACTGAGTGAGATTACTAAATGATCCAGGAAAATTTGAAAACTGAAAGTTGCTCAGTCGTATCAAACTCTTTGTGACCTCATGGACTGTAGCACGCAAGGCTACTCTGTCTATGAAATTCTCTAGGCCAGAATACTGGAGTGGGTAGCCTTTCCCTTCTCCAAGGGATCTTCCCAACCCAGGGATCAAACCCAGGCTTCCTGCATTACAGGCAGATTCTTTACTGTCTGAGCCACCAGAGAAGCCCATCTGCACCACCAGAGAAGTGCAAGAATGCTGGAGTGGGTAGCCTATCCCTTCTTCAGGGGATCTTTACAACCCAGGAATCAAACCGGAATCTCCTGCATTGCAGGCAGATTCTTTACCCTAGTACCAGATACAGGTGTGAAGAAAAATTTACCCTAGTAAGTACCAGGAAACTTTACCCTAGTACCAAATACATTAGATGATTTGAATTTACCTTTGACGTGAGTCTGAGTGAACTCAACTCTCCACTTTCACTTTCATCAAGAGGTTCTTTAGTCTTTCTTCGTTTTTCTGCCATAAGGGTGGTGTCATCTGCATATCTGAGGTTATTGATATTTCTCCTGGCCATCTTGATTCCAGCTTGTGCTTCTTCCAGCACAGCGTTTCTCATGATGTACTCTGCATAGAAGTTAAATAAGCAGGGTGACAAAAATGCAGCCTTGACATACTCCTTTTCCTATTTGGAACCAGTCTGTTGTTTCATGTCCAGTTCTAACTGTTGCTTCCTGACCTGCATATAGATTTCTCAAGAGGCAGGTCAGGTGGTCTGGTATTTCCATCTCTTTCAGAATTTTCCACAATTTATTGTGATCCACACAGTCAAAGGCTTTGACATTGTCAATAAAGCATAAATAGATGTTTTTCTGGAACTCTCTTGCTTTTTTGATAATCCAGTGGATGCTGGCAATTTGGTTTCTGGTTCCTCTGCCTTTTCTAAAACCAGCTTGAACATCTAGAAGTTCACAGTTCAGGTATTGCTGAAGTCTGGCTTGGAGAATTTTGAGGATTACTTTACTGGCATGTGAGATGAGTGCAATTGTGCGGTAGTTTGAGCATTCTGTGGTATTGCTTTTCTTTGGGATTGAAATGGAAACTGAACTTTTCCAGTCCTGTGGCCACTGCTGAGTTTTCCAAGTTTGCTGACATATTGAGGGCAGCACTTTCACAGCATCATCTTTCAGGATTTGAAATAGTTCAACGGAATTCCATCACCTCCACTAGCTTTGTTCATAGTGATGCTTTCTAAGGCCCACTTGACTTTGCATTCCAGGATGTCTGACTTTAGGTGAGTGATCACACCATCGTGATTATCTGTGTCATGAAGATCTTTTTTGTACAGTTCTTCTGTGTATTCTTGCCACTCTTCTTAATATCTTCTGCCTCTGTTAGGTCCATACCATTTCTGTCCTTGTAAGGGAAAGATAAACTCTAAATTGGATCTGAGAAAATCATTGATTCAGTCCCCTGTCTTCATCAAATACATTTCTTCTTCACCTATGCCTTCTTTTCTATTACTACAGTTTATAAGCACCTTCATAGATATGTGATGTTCATTTTTGTGCAATACAAAGCCTATGCTTCCTCCCCTGTATATCCCAGGGCTTACTTCCCTTTTCTCCTACAAGCTGCCTATTCTAATCTGCAACTCTCTTGTGACCTGAGCACAAACTCCTGAATTTTGCTTTCTGTTTGCTGCTTTCCTCATTACCACTGCTTTTTCTTTCTAAGCTGTTCCCACACTGTTCAGCTCATTTGCTGAATACTTAACTATCCCTGTTAACTACCTCCTGAATCAAGACTACCTCTTCTAAGGCTGTCCTCCCAGCAAGGGAGTTTCAGGTCATAGGTCTATCTCTGCCAACCTCTGATTCCACTGAGCATGTCTTTCTGATTCTCATTCTTTGTGGGATACAACAGGCTATCTCTCCACAAACCCTGGTTTAGGAAAGAACTAAAGCCATGCCTTTCCATAAGACCAACAGAAGTGACAGTTCTAAACTCTGACTTTCTGGAGCATCTTGTTCATCACCTGCCCCTGCCATGAAGCCACACAGTGAGGGGAGGGAGCACAGCTGGTTGCCCCCAAGGAATTACAAGGTCTAAGTGCTCATTCTCTAACATTGGGGTGAAGAGTGACCACAAAGGATCTAGGTTACACCACAGGAGACCAATATCCAAAGGACAAATAGCTATCTAAGATATCCCTTAAAATTATGGATAATCCAAAAATGGTCTCTGCCAGAAATATTTTTTAAAAAAATTTTTAAGTAAACAGGAAAGAAGAAAATATCCTCTTTTTCCTGAGAGAGATCAGAATATGCCCCCTAAAATATGTCACTTTGATACAGTGATTATTTTGTACTGAAGGTAATTAAGGAATAGCAGACACAGGAGGAACGTCTATCTTCCCCCTTTCTGCCTAAAAACAGGGTGCAAATGACCCTTTGTGAAGGTGTCCTCTGCCACCTTCACAGGAAGACAGCACCAACTTGAGTTTGTATAAATAAACGAGACTAAAATAACCCTCATCTGCCATGTTTTCTGTACATTTACCTCCCCAGAGTTTACTGCCCCTAGAATCCCAAATCCCTTTATTTTCCCTTATCACTTCTTCACATGTATCACTTGTATTAAAATGGTATATACATGCTTGGCCTAAGCACATTCTTTGGAGTTTTCATTTCATTTCAGTAAAACTCCTATGTACATACATAACAAAATTTTTCTCTTGTTAATTTGTCTTTTTTCAGTTTAATTCAAAAGCCTTGCTTTCTGAACACAATATTAGGTGGCCACCATCAAAGAATCTAAAAATAATAAATGCTGGAGAGGGTGTGGAGAAAAGGAAACCCTCTTACACCATTGATGGGAATGTAAATTGGTTCAGCCACTATGAATAATAGTATGGAGGTTCCTTAAAAAGGTAAAAATAAAGCTACCATATGACACTGCAATCCCAATTCTGGGTCTACATCTAGAAGAGATGAAAATTGTAATTCAAAAGATATATGCACCCCAATATTCATTGCAGCACTATTTACTGTAGATAAGACATGGAAGAAATCTAAATGTCCACCTACAGAGGAATGGATTAAGATGGTGGAATATTACTCAGTCATCAAAAAGGAAAATAATGTCATAATGTCATTTGCAGCAGCATGAATGGATGGATAGGCCTGGAGATTGTCATAGTGAGTTAAGTCAGACAGAGAAAGACAAATTTCATATGATCTTGCTTATATGTAGAATCTTTAAAAAAAAGGTACAAATGGACTTACTAACAAAGCAGAAGTAGAGCCATGGATGTAGAAAGCAAACTTGTGGCTACTAGAAGATAAGCATGGGGAGGGATAAATTGGGAGATTGGGATTAACATATGTACACTACTATAAAAGTTCAACATTCAAAAAACTAAAATCATGGCTTCTAGTCCCATCACTTCATGGCAAATAAATGGGGGAAAAGTGGAAACAGTGCAGATTTTATTTTCTCGGTCTCCAAAATCACTGAGCTCTGTCACCGCAGCCATGAAATTAAATGATGCTTGCTCCTTGGAAGAAAAGCTATGAAAAACCTAGACAGTGTATTAAAAAGCAGAGACACCATTTTGTCAACAAAGGTTCATATAGTCAAAGCTATGGCTTTTCCAGTGGTCATGTACAGATTTGAGAGTTGGACCATAAAGAATGCCGAGCACTGAAGAATTGATGCTTTCAAATTGTAGTGCTAGAGAAGACTCTTGAAAGTCCCTTTGACAGCAAGGATATCAAAGCAGTTAATCCTAAAGGAAATCAACCCTGAATATTAATTGGAAGGACTGATGTTGAAGCTGAAGCTCCAAAACTTTGGCCACCTGATGTGAAGAGCCAACTGGAAAAGACCCAGATGCTGGGAATGATTGAGGGCAGAAGGAGAAAGGGTTGACAGAGGATGAACTGAATGGATGGCATCACTGACTCAATGGACATGAGTTTGAGCAAACTCCAGAAGATAGTGAAGGACAGGAAAGTCTGTTTACTGCAGTCCATGGGATGATGAAGAGTAGAACACAACTTAATAACTGCTGAGCAACAAATATATAAAATAGATAACTAAGAAGGACCTACTGCATAGCAGAGGAAACTCCACTCAGTATTCTGTAACTGCCTATATGGGAAAAGAATCTTTAAAGAAAAAGTTGATACATGTTCATCTCTGGACAAAAAATGGTTCACTGGAAAGGGGAATGTCAAACCACTTCCGTATTCTTACTTTGAGAACCCCATGAACAGTATGAAAAGGCAAAGTATAGGATATGGAACTCCCCCAGCCAGTAGGTGCCCAATATGCTACTGGAGATCAGTGGAGAAATAACACCAGAAAGAATGAGGAGATGGAGTCAAGCAAAAACACACAGCTGTGGATGTGACTGGTGATGGAAGTAAGTCCAAGGCTATAAAGGGCAACATTGCATAGGAACCTGAAATATTAGATCCATAAATCAAGGAAAATTGGAAGTGGTCAAACAGGAGATGGCAACAGTGAACATCAGCATTTTAGGAATCAGTGAAAAAATGGACTGGAATGAGTGAAATTAATTCCAATGACCATTATATCTACTATTGTGGGCAGGAATCCTTTTTAGAAGAAATGGAGTAGCCATCATAGTCAACAAAAGAGTCAGAAATGCAGTACTTGGATGCAAACTCAAAAATGACAGAATGATTTCTATTGGTTTCCAAGGCAAACCATTCAATATCACAGTAATCAAAGTCTATGCCCTGACCAGTAACGCTGAAGAAGCTGAAGTTGAATGGTGCTATGAAGACCTACAAGACCTTCTAGAACTAATACCAAAAAAAGATGTCCTTTTCATTATAGGAGACTGGAATGCAAAAGTAGGAAGTCAAGAGATACCTAGAAAGAAAGAAAGTGAAAGTAAAGTTCCTCGATCCTGTCTGACACTCTGCAATCCCATGGACTGTAGACTACCATGCTCCTCCATGCATGGGATTTTCCAGGTAAGAATACTGGAGTAGGTTACCATTTCCTTCTCCAGGGGATCTTCCTGACCCAGGGATCGCATCTGGGTCTCCTGCATTATAGGCAGAGGCTTTACCATTGGAGCCACCAGGGAAGACAAGATACCTGGAGTAACAGGCAAATTTGGCTTTAGAGGACAAAACAAAGCAGGTCAAAGGCTAACAGAGTTTTACCAAGAGAATACACTGGTCATAGAAAGCACCCTCTTTCAACAACACAAGAGAAGACGCTACACATGGACATCACCAGATGGTCAATACTGATATCAGATTGATTATATTCTTTGCAGCCAAAGATGGAGAAGCTCTATACAGTCAGCAAAAACAAGACCAGGAGCTAACTGTGGCACATATCATGAATTCTTTATTGCAAACTTAAGACTTAAATTTCTAAAAGTAGGGAAAATCACTACACCATTCAGTGATTTATGACCTAAATCAAGTCCCTTATGATTATACAGTGGAAGTGACAAGTAGATCAAGGAATTAGATCTGATAGACAGAGTGCCTGAAGAACTATGGATGGAGGTTCATGATATTGTACAGAAGGCAGTGATCAAGACCATCTCCAAGAAAAAGAAATGTAAAAAAGCAAATGGTTATTTGAGGAGGCCTTACAAATGGCTGTGAAAAGAAGAGAAGGGAAAGGCAAATGAGAAAAGGAAAGATATACCCATTTGAGTGCAGAGTTTCAAAGAATAGCAAGGAAAGATAAGAAAGTCTTCCTCAGTGATCACTGCGAAGAAATAGAGGAAAAGAATAGAATGAGAAAGACTAGAGATGTCTTCAAGAAAATTAGAGATACCAAGGGAACATTTTATGCAAAGATGGGCTCAATAAAGGACAGAAATGGTATGGACCTAAGAGAAGCAGAACATAGTAAGATGAGGTGGCAAGTACACAGCACAAAAAAGATCTTCATGACCCAGATGGTGTGATCACTCACCTAGAACCAGACATCCTTGAATGCAAAGTCAAGTGGGCCTTAGGAACCATCACTATGAACAGAGCTAGTGGAGGGGATGGAATTCCAGTTGAGCCTTTTCAAATCCTAAATGATGATACTGTGGAAGTGCTGCACACAGTATGCCACCAAATTGAGAAAACTCAGCAGTGGCCACAGGAATGGAAAAGTCAGCTTTCATTCCAATCCCAATGAAAGGAAATGCCAAAGACTGTTCAAACTACCACACAACGGCACTCATCTCACACACTAGCAAAGTAATCCTCAAAATTCTCCAAGCCAGGCTTCAACAATACATGAATCATGAACATCCCAAAGTTCAACCTGGATTTAGAAAAGGCAGAGGAACCAGAGATCAAATTGTCAGCATCCATTGGATCATCATAAAAGCAAGAGAGTTCCAAAATAAATCTACTTCTGTTTTATTGACTATGCCAAAGTTTTTGACTGTGTGGATCACAACAAACTGTGAAAAATTATTCAATAGATGGAAATACCAGGTCACCTGACCTGCCTGCTGAGTAGTCTGTATGAAATTCAAGAAGCAACAGTTAGAACTGGACATGGAACAACAGATTAGTTCCAAATTGGGAAAAGAGTACATCAAGGCTGTAAATTGTCACCTTGCTTATTTAACTTTTATGCAAAGTGCATCATGAGAAATGCTGGGCTGGATGATGCACAAGCTGAAATCAAGGTTACCAGGAGAAACATCAATAACCTCAGATATGCAGTTGACATCACCCTATGGCCAAAAGTAAAGAAGAACTAAAGAACCCCTTGATGAAAGTGAAAGAGGAGAGTGAAAAGGTTGGCTTAAAACTCAACATTCAGAAAACAAAGATCATGGCATCCAGTCCCATCACTTCATGGCAAATAGATGGGGAAACAATGGAAACAGTGACAGACTTTACTCTTTTGGTCTCCAAAATCACCACAGATGGTTATTGCAGCCATGAAATTAAAAGACACTTGCTCCTTGGAAGAAAAGCTATGACCAACCTAGACAGCATCTTAAAAAGCAGAGCCATTACATTGCCAACAAAGTTCTGTCTAATTCTGTCTAGTCAACACTATGATTTTTCCAGTAACTCTTTTGGGCTCCAAAATCACCACAGATGGTTATTGCAGCCATGAAATTAAAAGACACTTGCTCCTTGGAAGAAAAGCTATGACCAACCTAGACAGCATCTTAAAAAGCAGAGCCATTACATTGCCAACAAAGTTCTGTCTAATTCTGTCTAGTCAACACTATGATTTTTCCAGTAGTCATGTATGTGAGAGTTGGACTATAAGGAAAGCTGAGCACCAAAGAATTGATGCTTTGAACTGTGGTGTTGGAGAAGACTCTTGAGAGTGCCTTGGACTGCAAGGAGATCCAGCCAGTCCACCCTAAAGCAAATCAGTCTGTAATATTGTAACACTGTAATCAGTGTTACATTGTAATCATTGTAATCAGTGTTACAATCTGGAATCATTGTAACACTGATGCTGAAGCTGAAACTTCAAGACTTTGGCCATCTGATGCAAAGAACTGACTAATTTAAAAGAGTTTGATGCTGGGAAAGATTGAAGGTGGGAGGAGAAAGGGATGACAAAAGATATGATGCTTGGATGGCATCACTGACTAAAAGGACATGAGTTTGAATAAACTCCACGTGTTGGTGATGGACAGGTAAGCCTGGAATGCTGCTTTCCATGGGGTCACAAAGAGTTAGACACAATCAAAGGACTGAACCAAATTGAATTGATGTATAACTGTTTCACTTTGATGTACACTTGAAATTGACACATTATAAATCAACTATACTCCAATAAAAGTTTTTTTTTAAGAGATAGTATTAGGAAATTTTATTACTCTCCTAAACTGATATTAACCACAATTACAATCATGTTTAGCCTTTACAAAAAACTAGCAAAATGCCCCAGAATGGGTTTGTTTCTTTACAGTAATGATATGGTACAAAGAAGAAGAAAATTGTGAATAGTTATAAGACTGTGTTAGCTGTGGTATCTTTACTATATTTCCTAAAAGGTCAGTTTTCATTCCAATCCCAAAGAATGCTCAAACTATGCACAATTGCACTCATCTCACACGCTAGTAAAATAATGCTCAAAATTCTCCAAGCCAGGCTTCAGCAATACGTGAACCGTGAACTTCCTGACATTCAAGCTGGTTTTAGAAAAGGCAGAGGAACCAGAGATCAAATTGCCAACATCCGCTGGATCATGGAAAAAGCAAGAGAGTTCCAGAAAAACATCTACTTCTGCAG
>SJYT01033617.1:15634-37914 GCA_006410635.1 Cephalophus harveyi
CTTTTGAACTGTGGTGTTGGAGAAGACTCTTGAGAGTCCCTTGGACTGCAAGGAGATCCAACCAGTCCATTCTGAAGGAGATCAACCCTGGGATTTCTTTGGAAGGAATGATGCTAAAGCTGAAACTCCAGTACTTTGGACACCTTATGCGAAGAGTTGACTCACTGGAAAAGACTCTGATGCTGGAAGGGATTGGGAGCAGGAGGAGAAGGGGATGACAGAGGATGAGATGGCTGGATGGCATCACGGACTCGATAGACGTGAGTCTGAGTGAACTCCGGGAGTTGGTGATGGACAGCGAGGCCTGGCGTGCTGCGATTCATGGGGTCGCAAAGAGTTGGACACGACTGAGCAACTGAACTGAACTGAAGTGAGGAAATACTTTTAGATGCTTCTTCTTTAAGATATTGTAGAGATGAGGGGTAGTCCAGATGAAACAGCCTTTAGCCCTAGCCCCTGAGAAATGTTTTTCTAGGTCATGTCACTATTGTCTTGACATGCAGTGAACCAAAATGCCACAGAATTTCCATACAGATGCTGAACTCACATGGGCTGACCAGCTGACAGAAATCACACAAAATCAGAGGGACTAAAGGCAATTTATAAGCTGACTAATTTTTATCCCATTCACAAATGACACTATAAAGTCAGAGACAAGCAGATATTGTCATTATCACATGACAAATAGGGAAAACAAGGCTGGGGAGCAGCAGGGAGAATGCAGTCATTTGCAGGCTGAGGGACCAGAAACTCAGGGATGCTCCAGGCCAGAATGGGACTCTGCCACTGGCAGGGCCAGCTATTAGGGGAGTCTTCCTCTCAATAGGAATCTCCTGCTCCCCTCTTAGCATAGAATGCCTTCAGCCAGAAATGTTTCCTAAATGGGTTTCAATCTATAACCCAGCCTCCCTGAAAGTTCTTCCCCAAAGAAATGCAGTTTGTTTGCCCAGGGCATTTTATAATAATTCTCACAACATTTACTCAGTTTAGACATGAAAATTTGATTGCCCCTTAGGAATCCTATTTGATATATCAGGTTTTTAATAGTTTTATTGTGATAAAATATACATAACATAAACTTTCCCTTTCCTCATTTTTGAGTGCAGAGTTACATGGCATTAGGTACATTCATATTGTTGTATGAACTTCACCACTATAGATTGTCAGAAATTTTTCATCTTCCTAAAATGAAATTCTGTACCACTTAAACAATAACTCCACATTTCTCTCTGCTCAGTCCCTGGTAATGACTATTGTACCTACTTTCTTTATGATTTTGACTATTCCAGCTACTTCACATAAGTGAAATCACAATATTTATCCCTTTGTGTCTTATTCCACTTAATGTTCTCAAGGTCCTCATTTTCCAGCATGAATTAGAATCCCATTGCTTTTAAAGGTTGAATAATATTCCACTGCATGTGTGTATATGTTAGTATGAGTTCAGTTCAGTTCAATCATGTCCAAATCTTTGTCATTCCATGGACTGCAGCACACCAGGCTACCCTGTCCATTACCAACTCCCAGAGCTTACTCATACTCATGTCCATTAGGTCAGTGATGCCATCCAACCATCTCATCCTCTGTTGGCCCCTTTCCCTCCTCCCTTCAATCTTTCCCAGCATCAGAGTCTTTTCAAATAAGTCTGTTGTTTGCATCAGAAGGCCAAAGTATTGGAGTTTCAGCTTCAGTATCAGTCCTTTCAATGAATACTTCAGACTGATTTCTTTTAGGATGGACTGATTGGATCTCCTTGCAGCCCAAGGGACTCTCAAGAGTCTTCACAAATACCACAGTTCATAAGCATCAGTTCTTCGGTGCTCAGCTTTCTTTATAGTCCAACTTTCACATCCATACTGGAGAAGAAAATGGCAACCCCCTTCAGTATTCTTTCTTTTTTTTTTTTTTTTTTGCTTCCTTTTTTAAAAATTTATTTATTTTAATTGGAGGCTAATTATTTTACAATATTGTATTGGTTTTGCCGTACATTAGCATGAATCTGCCATGAGTGTACATGTGTTCCCCATGTTGAACCCGCCTTCCACCTCCCTCCCCGTATCATCCCTTTGGGTCATCCCAGTGCACCAGCCCCAAGCATGCTGTATCATGCATCAAACCTGGACTGGTGATTCATTTCATATATGATAATATAAATGTTTCAATGCCATTCTCCCAAATCATCCCACCCTCGCCCTCTCCCAGAGTCCAAAAGACTGTTCTATACATTTGTGTCTCTTTTGCTGTCTCACATACAGGGTTATCATTAGCATCTTTCTAAATTCCATATATATGCGTTAGTATACTGTATTGGTGTTCTTCTTTCTGGTTTACTTCACTCTGTATAATAGGCTCATTATTACATCATTAGAACTGATTCAAATGTATTCTTTTTAATGGCTGAGTAATACTCCATTGTGTATATGTACCACAGCTTTCTTATCCATTCGTCTGCTGATGGACATCTAGGTTGCTTCCATGTCCTGGCTATTATAAACAGTGCTGGGATGAACATTGGGGTACACATGTTTCTTTCAATTCAGGTTTCCTCAGTGTTTATGCCCACCAGTGGGATTGCTAGGTCATATGGCAGTTCTATTTCCAGTTTTTTAAGGAATCTCCACACTGTTCTCCATAGTGGCTGTACTAGTTTGCATTCCCACCAACAGTGTAAGAGGGTTCCCTTTTCTCCACACCCTCTCCAGCATTTATTGCTTGTAGACTTTTGGATCGCAGCCATTCTGACTGGTGTGAAATGGTATCTCATTGTGGTCTTTATTTGCATTTCTCTGATAATGAGTGATGTTGAGCATCTTTTCATGTGTTTGTTAGCCATCCGGATGTCTTCTCTGGAGAAATGTCTGTTTAGTTTTTGGCCCATTTTTTGATTGGGTCGTTTATTTCTCTGGAATTGAGCTGCATGAGTTGCTTGTATATTTTTGAGATTAGTTGTTTGTCAGTTGCTTCGTTTGCTATTATTTTCTCCCATTCAGAAGCCTGTCTTTTTACCTTGGTTATAGTTTCCTTTGTTGTGCAGAAGCTTTTAATTTTAATTAGATCCCATTTGTTTATTTTTGCTTTTATTTCGAGTATTCTGGGAGGTGGATCATAGAGGATCCTGCTGTGATTTATGTCGGAAAGTGTTTTGCCTATATTCTCTTCTAGGAGTTTTATAGTTTCTGGTCTTACATTTAGATCTTTAATCCATTTTGAGTTTATTTTTGTGAGTGGTGTTAGAGAGTGATCTAGTTTCATTCTTCTACAAGTGGTTGATCAGTTTTTCCAGCACCACTTGTTAAAGAGATTGTCTTTACTCCATTGTATATTCTTGCCTCCTTTGTCGAAGATAAGGTGTCCATAGGTGTGTGGATTTATCTCTGGGCTTTCTATTTTGTTCCATTGATCTATATTTCTGTCTTTGTGCCAGTACCATACTGTCTTGATGACTGTGGCTTTGTAGTAGAGCTTGAAGCCAGGCAGGTTGATTCCTCCAGTTCCATTCTTCTTTCTCAAGATTGCTTTGGCTATTTGAGGTTTTTTTGTATTTCCATACAAATCTTGAAATTATTTGTTCTAGTTCTGTGAAAAATACCGCTGGTAGCTTGATAGGGATTGCATTGAATCTATAGATTGCTTTGCGTAGTATACTCATTTTCACTATATTGATTCTTCCGATCCATGAACACGGTATATTTCTCCATCTATTAGTGTCCTCTTTGATTTCTTTCATCAGTGTTTTATAGTTTTCCATATATAGGTCTTTAGTTTCTTTAGGTAGATATATTCCTAAGTATTTTATTCTTTTCGTTGCAATGGTGAATGGAATTGTTTCCTTAATTTCTTTTTCTACTTTCTCATTATTAGTGTATAGGAATGCAAGGGATTTCTGTCTGTTGATTTTATATCCTGCAACTTTACTATATTCATTGATTAGCTCTAGTAATTTTCTGGTGGAGTCTTTAGGATTTTCTGTGTAGAGGATCATGTCATCTGCAAACAGTGAGAGTTTTACTTCTTCTTTTCCAATTTGAATTCCTTTTATTTCTTTTTCTGCCCTGATTGCTGTGGCCAAAACTTCCAGAACTATGTTGAATAGTAGCGGTGAAAGTGGGCACCCTTGTCTTGCTCCTGACTTTAGGGGAAATGCTTTCAGTTTTTCACCATTGAGGATAATGTTTGCTGTGGGTTTGTCAAATATAGCTTTTATTATGTTGAGGTATGTTCCTTGTATTCCTACTTTCTGGAGAGTTTGTATCATAAATGGATGTTGAATTTTGACAAAGGCCTTCTCTGCATATATTGAGATAATCATATGGCTTTTATTTTTCAGTTTGTTAATGTGGTGAATTACATTGATTGATTTGTGGATATTGAAGAATCCTTGCATCCCTGGGATAAAGCCCACTTGGTCATGGTGTATGATCTTTTTAATGTGTTGTTGGATTCTGATTGCTAGAATTTTGTTAAGGATTTTTGCATCTATGTTCATCAGTGGTATTGGCCTGTAGTTTTCTTTTTTGGTGACATCTTTGTCAGGTTTTGGTATTAGGGTGATGGTGGCCTCATAGAATGAGTTTGGAAGTTTACCTTCCTCTGAAATTTTCTGGAAGAGTCTCAGTAGGATAGGTGTTAGCTCTTCTCGAAATTGTTGGTAGAATTCAGCTGTGAAGCCGTCTGGACCTGGGCTTTTGTTTGCTGGAAGATTTCTGATTACAGTTTCAATTTCCGTGCTTGTGATGGGTCTGTTAAGGTTTTCTATTTCTTCTTGGTTCAGTTTTGGAAAGTTGTACTTTTCTAAGAATTTGTCCATTTCTTCCACGTTGTCCATTTTATTGGCATATAATTGCTGATAGTAGTCTCTTATGATCCTTTGTATTTCTGAGTTGTCTGTTGTGATCTCTCCATTTTCATTTCTAATTTTATTGATTTGATTTTTCTCTCTTTGTTTCTTGATGAGTCTGGCTAATGGTTTGGCAATTTTATTTATCCTTTCAAAGAACCAGCTTTTTGCTTTGTTGATTTTTGCTATGGTCTCTTTTGTTTCTTTTGCATTTATTTCTGCCCTAATTTTTAAGATTTCTTTCCTTCTACTAACTCTGGGGTTCTCCATTTCTTCCTTTTCTAGTTGCTTTAGGTGTAGAGTTAGGTTATTTATTTGACTTTTTTCTTGTTTCTTGAGGTATGCCTGTATTGATATGAACTTTCCTCTTAAGACTGCTTTTATAGTGTCCCACAGGTTTTGGGTTGTTGTGTTTTCATTTTCATTCGTTTCTATGCATATTTTGATTTCTTTTTTGATTTCTTCTGTGATTTGTTGGTTATTCAGAAGCGTGTTGTTCAGCCTCCATATGTTGGAATTTTTAATAGTTTTTCTCTTGTAATTGAGATCTAATCTTAATGCATTATGGTCAGAAAAGATACTTGGAATGATTTCGATTTTTTTGAATTTATCAAGGTTAGATTTATGGCCCAGGATGTGATCTATCCTGGAGAAGGTTCCATGAGCACTTGAGAAAAAGGTGAAATTCATTGTTTTGGGGTGAAATGTCCTATAGATATCAATTAGGTCTAATTGGTCTATTGTATCATTTAAAGTTTGCGTTTCTTTGTTAATTTTCTGTTTAGTTGATCTGTCCATAGATGTGAGTGGGGTATTAAAGTCTCCCACTATTATTGTGTTATTGTTAATTTCCCCTTTCATACTTGTTAGCATTTGTCTTACATATTGCGGTGCTCCTATGTTGGGTGCATATATATTTATAATTGTTATATCTTCTTCTTGGATTGATCCTTTGATCATTATGTAGTGGCCTTCTTTGTCTCTTTTCACAGTCTTTGCTTTAAAGTCTATTTTATCGGATATGAGTATAGCTACTCCTGCTTTCTTTTGGTCTCTATTTGCATGGAATATCTTTTTCCAGCCCTTCACTTTCAGTCTGTATGTGTCCCTTGTTTTGAGGTGGGTCTCTTGTAGGCAGCATATATAGGGGTCTTGTTTTTGTATCCATTCAGCCAGTCTTTGTCTTTTGGATGGGGCATTAACCCATTTACGTTTAAGGTAATTATTGATAAGTATGATCCCATTGCCATTTACTTTATCATTTTTGGTTCACGTTTATACACCCTTTCTGTGTTTCCTGTCTAGAGAATATCCTTTAGCATTTGTTGGAGAGTTGGTTTGGTGGTGATGAATTCTCTGAGCTTTTGCTTTCTGTAAAGCTTTTGATTTATCCTTCATATTTGAATGAGATTCTTGCTGGGTACAGTAATCTGGGCTGTACCCAGATTTTCTTTCATCACTTTAAGTATGCCCTGCCATTCCCTTCTGGCTTGAAGAGTTTCTATTGAAAGATCAGCTGTTATCCTTATGGGAATCCTCTTGTGTGTTATTTGTTGTTTTTCCCTTGCTGCTTTTAATATTTGTTCTTTGTGTTTGATCTTTGTTAATTTGATTAATATGTGTCTTGGGGTGTTTCGCCTTGGGTTTATCCTGTTTGGGACTCTCTGGGTTTCTTGGACTTGGGTGATTATTTCCTTCCCCATTTTAGGGAAGTTTTCAACTATTATCTCCTCAAGTATTTTCTCATGGTCTTTCTTTTTGTCTTCTTCTTCTGGAAATTTGATTAATATGTGTCTTGGGGTGTTTCGCCTTGGGTTTATCCTGTTTGGGACTCTCTGGGTTTCTTGGACTTGGGTGATTATTTCCTTCCCCATCTTAGGGAAGTTTTCAACTATTATCTCCTCAAGTATTTTCTCATCATCTTTCTTTTTGTCTTCTTCTGGGACTCCTATGATTCGAATGTTGGGGCATTTAACATTGTACCAGAGGTCTCTGAGGTTGTCCTCATTTCTTTTAATTCTTTTTTCTTTTTTCCTCTCTGTTTCATTTATTTCTACCATTCTATCTTCTACCCCACTTATCCTATCTTCTGCATCCATTATTCTACTGTTGGTTCCCTCCAGAGTGTTATTTATCTCATTTATTGCATTATTCATGATATATTGACTCTTTTTTTATTTCTTCTAGGTCCTTGTTAAACCTTTCTTGTATCTTCTCAATCCTTATCTCCAGGCTATTTATCTGTAACTCCAATTTGTTTTCAATATTTTGGATCATTTACACTGTCATTATTCAGAATTCTTTATCAGGTAGATTCCCTGTCTCTTAATCTTTTGTTTGGTTTGGTGGGCATTTATCCTGTTCCTTTATCTATTGGGTATTTCTCTGCATTTTCCTCTTGTTTATATTGCTGTGTTTGGGGTGGCCTTTCTGTATTCTGGCAGTTGGTGGTTCCTCTTTATTGTGGAGGTTCCTTGCTGTGAGTGGGGTTGGATGGGTGGCTTGTCAAGTTTTTCTGGTTAGGGAAGCTTGTGTCGGTGTTCTGGTGGATGGGGCTGGATTTTTTCTTTCTGGAGTGCAATGAATTAATAAGTTTGAGATATCAGTGGGTTTGGTGTGACTTTGGTCAGCGTGTATGTTGAGGCTCAGAGTTATGTTCCTGTGTTGCTGGAGAATTTGCATGGTATGTCTTGCTCTGGAGCTTGTTGGCCCTTGAGTGGTGCTTGGTTTCATTGTAGGTATGGAGGCATTTGATGAACTCCTATCGATTAATGTTCCCAGATTCAGGAGTTCTCTGGTGTTCTCCGGATTTGGACTTAAGCCTCCTGCCTTTGGTTTTCAGTCTTATTCTTACAGTAGGCTCAAGACTTCTCCATCTATACAGCACTGATGACAAAACATCTAGGTTAATCATGAAAAGTTTCTCCACACTGAGGGACACCCGGAGAGGTACACAGAGTTACACGGAGAAGAGAAGAGGGTAGAGGGAGATAGAGGTGACCAGGAGGAGAAGAGGGGGAATCAAAAGGGGAGAGAGCAAGCTAGCCAGTAATCACTTCCCTATGTGCTCTCCACAGTCAGGATCCCTCAGAGATGTTCACAGAGTTACACAGAGAAGAGATGAGGGATGAAGGAGACAGAGGTGGCCAGGAGGATAAAAGGGGGAATCAAAAGGAGAGAGACAGATCCAGCCAGTAATCAGTTCCCTAAGTGTTCTCCACAGCCCAGAACACACAAAGAGATTTCCAGAATTGGTTAGAGAAGAGAAGGAGGAGGGAGGAGATAGAGGCGACCTGGTGGAGAAAAAGGAGAGTCAAAAGGGGAAGAGAGCAATCAAGCCAGGGATCTTGCTCCCAAGTAAAAATCGGTACTGAAGATTGGGTTCTTAAAGGTACAAAGTTGATAACAAATACCAAAAAGCAAAGTCACAGAAATTATTATATATATATATATATATATATATATATATGAGTTTGCTTTAAAAATAGTGTCTTTTTTTGCAAGGTAATAATAAGTTATAAAAATTAAAATTAAAGGAGTAATGGGGACTTGAAAATAACAAAATAAATAAAATAAATTTTTTTTAATTTAAAAAAATGGTAATAGTAAAAATATACCTAAGACTTTCTCTGGAGCTGTTGCGGACAGTGTGGGGTCTGTTCATTTTCAGATAGTTCCTTTGGCTGTACTTCTCACAGTCTATGCGCCCTTTCTTATATAGTTGGTGCTAACTGCAGGGTTTTAATCTATTGCACCTGTCACTTCTAAAGTGGTTCCCTCGGTTTATGTTAGCTTCATCTGTTTGCTGTTCTCTTCAGTGTCTAATTTCCACCCTGACATAAAGGGCACGGTGGTGGTCATGATTTTTAGGCTCGCTTGTTCAGTCGTGCTTTGGAGAGGGAGGAACACTGCAAACAAATATCACTGGCATGTGTTCACAGTGATTCAGCCACACTGGATTTGCCCCGCTCATGGAGTGTGTGCTTTCCCAGTCCACACTGCTCAGACTCTAGGTTGCTCTGCCAGGAACTGTCTGATGCAGGCCCTGATTTGCATGCACTCCCCAGGTCTAAGTCGCTAAGGTACAGGTTCTCGGGTACTCCACAAAGGCACAGACTTGTTTGGGCCTGCGTTTTGTGCCTGTGCCAGGTCCAAGCAGCTCAGGTGACCAGGTCCTTGGCGTATGTAGTCGCCCCTGAAGGCTGTGACTTATCCCCTCCCCTGTTCCAGCCACTTGTTTTTCTAAGTGTACAACGGCTGCACCTGCTCTCTTCTAGGAAGCTGATCTCTGGCTGCAACCCTCCCGGTGGATGTAGATCCTCCAGAATCCCAAGAAGTCTTGGTTAGCAACGAAGTCTGCTTGCAGTTTGGTATAGAATGCCTCTCTGGGGCCACGATTGCCCCCTTCCGGCTCTGGCTGCCCTCGCCTGCCTGTCTCTGGTGGGGGATGGGCCAGTCCACAGCCAGCTAGCTCTGCTCAGTCCTTTGTTCTGTGATTCTGCCTGGTGGTCGTTAGGGCTTTTTGCAGGATTTCGAGATAGCTATCCCACCATCTGGGTTGCTATCTCAAGCTAGTTCCCTCAGATTGCCCTCGGGGCATTCAGGCCCAGTCCTTATCCTAAGCAATGTCACCCGCTTCTCCCTGTCCCACCCCAGCTTGCTAGTGGGGGATATGAGCATCTGGGCTGCTTATCCACTGGGAGCTGCTGTTGGACACGTAATCTGTGGGTTTTAATTATTTATTTATTTTTCCTCCCGGTTATTTTGCCCTCTGAGATTCCAAGGCTCACCACAGACCTGCCAGAGAGAGTGTTTCCTGGTGTTTGGAAACTTCTCTGTTTTTTAAGACTCCCTTCCTGGGACAGATCTCCATCCCTACCTCTTCTCTTTTATATTGTGTCCTACCTCCATTCGAAGACAATGGGCTGCTTTTCTGGGTGCCTGATGTCCTCTGCCAGCATTCAGAAGTTGTTCTGTGGAATATGCTCGGCACTCAAATGTTGTTTCGATGAATTTGTGGGGGAGAAAGTGGTCTCCCCATCCTATTCCTCTGCCATCTTAGGACTGCCTTATTCTTTAGGATTTGAAATAGCTCAAATGGAATTCCATCACCTCCACTAGCTTTGTTCATAGTGATGCTTCCTAAGGCCCACTTGACTTTGCATTCCAGGATGTCTGGTTCTAGGTGAATGATCACACCATTGTTGATATCTGGGTCATGAAGATCTTTTTCATGTAGTTCTGTGTATTCTTGCCACCTCTTAATATCTTCTGCTTCTCTTAGGTCCATACAATTTCTGTCCTTCATTGTGCCTATCATTGCATGAAATGCTCCCTTGGTATCTCTAATTTTCTTGAAGAGATCTCTAGTCTTTCTCATTCTATTCTTTTCCTCTATTTCTTTGCAGTGATCACTGAGGAAGACTTTCTTATCTCTCCTTGATATTCTTTGAAACTCTGCACTCAGATGGGTATATCTTTCCTTTTCTCCTTTGCCTTTCACTTCTCTTCTTTTCACAGCTATTTGTAAGGCCTCCTCAAATAACCATTTGCCTTTTTACATTTCCTTTTTGGGGGATGGTCTTGATCACTGCCTCCTGTACAATGTCATGAACCTCCGTCCATAGTTCTTCAGGCACTGTATCTATCAAATCTAATTCCTTTAATCTATTTGTCACTTCCACCGTATAATCATAAAGGATTTGATTTAGGTCATACCTGAATGGCCTAGTGGTTTTCCCTACTTTTTTCAATTTAAGTTTGAATTTGGCAATAAGGAATTCATGATCTGAGCCAGAGTCAGATCCTGGTCTTGTTTTTCCTGACTGTATAGAACTTCTCCATCTTTGACTGTGAAAAATATAATCATTCTGATTTCGGTATTGACCATCTGGTGACGTCCATGTGTATTGTCTTTTCTTCTGATGTTGGAAGAGGGTGCTTGCTATGACCAGTGTGTTCTGTTGCCAAAACTGTATTAGCCTTTGCACTACTTCATTTTGTACTCCAAGGCCAAACTTGCCTGTTACTCCAGGTATGTTACTCCAGGTATATGTGAGTATACATCTCACTATATCTGTTCACACTTTGATGACATTTGGGTTGTTTCTACCTTTGGACTATTGTGAATAATGCTGATATAAGTACTGGTGTTCAAATATCTGTTCAAGTTCTTGTTTTCAATTCTTTTGTGCATCTACCACAAGTGTAACGGCCAGGATCTATAAATCTGTGTTTAATTTACTGAGAAACCACCATGATGTTTTCCACAGTGCTTGCACCATTTTACATTCCCATCAGCAATGTCCAAGGGTTCCAGTTTCTCCACTTCATCGCTAAAACTTCTTGTCTTCTGTTCTTTTGAGAAACAGTATCCTAATGCCTGGGAAGTAATAGTTCACTGTGGCTTTGATTTGCATTTTTCTAAGTATTCATGTTGAGCACTTGAGATATCAGATTTATGGCTATTTTTTTCATTTACTTTTAACTGCTCCTACCTATTTCTTTTTCTTTTAGAGCTTTACTGAAGTATAATTGACTTGCAATAAAGTTCATGTATTTAAATTATGCAAACTGATAAGTTTTGACATAAGCATGCACCTTTGTAGCTAGGTGCACACCAAGACAATGAACATATCCATCAGCCCCAGTTTCTTCACATCCCTCAGAACCCCTTCCTCTCACATCTCTGCCCTTGACTCATTCTCAGGCAAGCACAGATCTGCTTTTTATCACAACAGATTGATTGGCATATTCTACAATTTTATGTAAAAGGAAGCATATATTGTGTACTATTTTGTCTGTCTTTCTTCACTCCACTAATTAATTTAAGGTTCATCCATCCATGTCATGTGTGGCAATTGTTCACTCCTCTTTATCAGTGAATAATATTCCATTTTATGTTTGTTTGTTTGTTTCTATTCAACTGTTAATGGGCATTTGGGTTACTTTCATTTTTGGCTATTACCCATAAACATTTTGTGAATAGTCATGTAAGAATCTTTAAATGGACATATGCTTTCACATCTCTTGGGTAAATATATAGGAATAAAATAGTTGGATCATACAGAAAGCGTATGTTGAACTTAAAAAAAAAATTCCATACTGTTATCCAAAGTGTTTCCAAACTTTACTGCCATTTTATATCACACCAACAACATGCAAGAGTTCTTGCTCCTCCACATGCTTGTCAGCACTCCGTATAGTCTGGCTTTTAAATTTCAGCCATTTGATAATGAGTGTTATAATGCCTCACTGTGCTTTAATTTGAATTGCCCTGCAAGAATACACAGAAGAAGTATACAAAAAAAGACTTTCATGACCAAGATAATCAAGATGGGGTGATCACTCACCTAGAGCCAGACATCCTGGAATGTGAAGTCAAGTGGGCCTTAGAAAGCATTACTACGAACAAAGCTGGTGAAAGTGATGGAATTTCAGTTGAGCTATTTCAAATCCTGAAAGATGATGCTGTGAAAGTGCTGCACTCAATATGCCAGCAAATTTGGAAAACTCAGCAGTGGCCACAGGACTGGAAAAGGTCAGTTTTCATTCCAATCCCAAAGAAAGGCAATGCATTTGGCCACCTCATGCAAAGAGTTGACTCATTGGAAAAGACTCTGATGCTGGGAGGGATTGGGGGGCAGGAGGAGAAGGGGACGACCGAGGATGAGATGGCTGGATGGCATCACTGACTCGATGGACATGAGTCTGAGTAAACTCCGGGAGTTGGTGATGGACAGGTAGGCCTGGTGTGCTGTGATTCATGGGGTCACAAAGAGTCAGACACGACTGAACAACTGAACTGAACAGAACTGAATGACTAATAATGCTGGTTGTTTTTTCATGTGCTCTTTTTCTGTCTTCATATCTTCTTCAGGGAAGAATCTATTCAAATCTTTGGCACATTTGTTTTTGGTTTTGGTTTTTTTTTTTGGGGGGGGGGAGGTTCATTTATTTGTCTTATCATTAAGTTGTGAGATTGGTATGTGGTTTCATGGGCATATTATATACATAACACAATGAACCAATTCAATTCAGTCACTCACTCCTGTCTGATTCTTTGCAACCCAATGGACTGCAGCATGCCAGGGTTCCCTGTCCATCACCAACTCCCAAAACTTGCTCAAACTCATGCCCATCAAGTCAGTGATGCCATCTAACCATCTCATCTTCTGTCATCCCCTTCTCCTCCTGCCTTCAATCTTTCCCTGCTTCAGGATCTATTCTGAGAAGTCAGTTATTCACATCAGGTGGCCAAAGTATTAGAGCTTCAACACCAGTCCTTCCAATAAATACTCAGGACTGATTTCCTTTCAGACTGACTGGTTTGATCTTCTTTCTGTCCAAGTGTGCCATATATTGCCAGATGTGCTTTGCAAATATTTTTCTCCCACTCAACAACTTCAATCTTTCCCTGCTTCAGGATCTATTCTGAGAAGTCAGTTATTCACATCAGGTGGCCAAAGTATTAGAGCTTCAACACCAGTCCTTCCAATAAATACTCAGGACTGATTTCCTTTCAGACTGACTGGTTTGATCTTCTTTCTGTCCAAGTGTGCCATATATTGCCAGATGTGCTTTGCAAATATTTTTCTCCCACTCAACAATTTTCCTTTTCAATCTTAAGTCTTTTGAAGTGCAAATGTTTAACTTTGATACAGTCCAATTAACTGATCTTTTTTCCTTCTGTAGCTTGTGCTTTTGTGTTTAAGAAGTCTTTATCAAACACAGGTTTTCAATAGCCCCCCCATGTTTCCTTTAATCATAATTCATATCTTATTTCCAAAAAACACTTAAGTAAAAAGGAAATACCAAAAAAGGAGAAAATATTTGATTACTCAATCATAACTTGTACTAGGTTTGACCACCAACTTGATCAAAAAAGAATTCTGGAGCTCAGAAAAAAAGATGAGCTTTCAAAAAATGAAAACATGATAGATGTGAAGCCCAATAAGTGAAGAAACAGTTAGGAATTAGTTTCTCCCAAAATTGTCACCAGAAAACATGTTACAGAAACAATAGAGATATAACTGAATATTTTCCCAAGTTGAGAAAAGATCTTATAATTCAGTATAAAAGCCCAACTATATTCCAAGTAAATGTCAACCAATAGACCAAACATATACATGTTTTGTTAAAGTGCCCAATAGCACTAGGCAGAAGCTTTTCCTTGGCAATACTTAGTGACCACAAAATAGCCTTTTTAGGGAGAAAAGGCTCTAACCAATAAATGTAACCCAGTTTGTCCTACTCTCCTCTGCCCACAGTCAGTTCTCAACAGCAGCCCCAGCCCCTACCCACACCCCAAATTTTGGTGGTGTATGCACAGAGACATTACCAGAGTCACAGCGCCCCACACTCCCTACAAGTGCTTCCATGAACATCCCCTTTACAGCCTCGTTTTCACAGCTGGATGTCTTTGTCATTGCATATTAACTGGTTGATGGTTTTTTTCTGATACTTCAACTTCCTTTTTGACCTCCTCTCTTCCAGCTCTCCCCACGAGGGTGTAGGTTCTAATTCTTATAATAAATCCCTTATCACCCACAGTGATTCTGTTTCTATGACTGAAGTCCCACCAATAAAACAAGAATAACTTTTTAAATGTAATATAAACTTATTAAAGTTTTTAAATTAAATGTATTTTCAAGCAAAGATAAAATGTGTAAATATTAATCCTAATAAATAATCTTATAAGTAAATGCTAAAAAATATAAGCCCCTTGGTCTTTTGTTTAGACCAAAACACAAACTGAAAAGTATTCTGACAATGCTGAAATTGACTTTCTTTCAATAATGGGACATTTCTTCCCAAACAGAGAGAAGAAAATGTCCTATTTTAATTAATGAAAGTGAAAGTCATTCTTTGCGACCAACTCTTTGCGACCCCATGGACTGTATAGTCCATGGAATTCTCCAGGCCAGAATACTGGAGTGGGTAGCCTTTCCCTCCTCCAGGGGATCTTCCCAACCCAGGGTTAGAACCCAAGTCTCCTGAATTGCAGATGGATTCTTTACCAGCTGAGCCACAAGGGAAGCCCTTATTATTTTAATTAATAGGACCAAATGAATATTATTCCTATCTTTATAGATCATTTCCTTAGTCCAAGTGGGTGTCCATAACAATAATACCATAGATTGTGTGGCTTAAATAGCAATCATCTACCATAAGTATACATGTGTCCCCCCCAACCTGAATCCACCTCCCTCCCCACCTTTTCCCTCTAGATTGTCATGGAGCACCAGCTTTGGGTGCCCTGTTTCATGCATCGAATTTTATCTTCCAATTAAAATAAATAACTTTAAAAAAACAGCAATCATTTATTTCTCATATTTCTAGAAGGTGGAGAGTCCAAGATCAAGGTGTCAACAGACCCAGAGTTTGGTAAGGGCCCACTTCTGGTTTATAGACAGCTGTCTTCTCACTGTGTCCTCAGGAGGCAGAAAGGACAAGAGAGCTCTCTGGGGTCTCTCTTACAAGGGCATTGATCCCAATCATGAGAGCTCCACACTCATGACCTCATCACCTCCCAAAGGCTCTGCCTCCCACATATTCATATAAAGGGTTAGGATTTCAACATAAGAATTTAGGAGAGACACAAACATTTAGTCCATAACACTAACTACCTACAAGGCTATGATAGACCCTAAGACAGGCCAAAAGAACATCCTGGTTTGGTCTGAGACCCAAAAATAAAGATTATACCTTATTCAATTTTTAACTAAATGAGAATATATACAGAAGAGCTATGTTGGGATACTATTACCAAAGCTCTCTGCCCTTTTTCTAAACAAGAGGCTTATCCCCTAAATACTCAGATAAAATGATTTATCTAAATAGAAACCAAGCAATGAAAAATATACTCTTTGAAAAAGACCAGAATTGTGCAATTAATCAATCATAAATAGCCTTAGTATGTAAGCCTATGTGTGACTCTGGTTGGGGGGAAGATAGGGATAAATTAAATTAAAAGTTATCTCATCAGATCAATCAGCATGCTTTTGGTTGCAAGGAACAGAATATCCAAATCAAATTGGTTTTTTAAAAAACTAGGGTGGGGACATTTATCGGCTCATGAAGGATGAATTTAAACAGAGCTGGATATAAGGGCTGAAACTATGTCCTAGGACCCAGGTTCTCCCCAGCCTTGGGTCAGTTTCCACCCATCGTGATGATGCAGAGAATACTCATGGTTGCCTCAAACTAATGATCTTCTCTTCTCAACCAAAGTAGAAGACATGGGCTCTCTCATCAGTTAGACTGAACAAAAGCCCTGGACCTTGATTCCAGGCCCATACTGGGTCCTGTACCAACTCCTAAATCAGTACCTGTAGCCAGGAGGATAGAAATTCTATTGATTGGCTCAAGCTGCACACCAACCTCAGCCATATCCAAACAGCATTGAAAATAATAATGATGAGGAGGATAATGATGATAGGAATGGAGGCCTGACAGACTCATGAGAATTTCCATTACCGTCAGATTTCCCATGTCAACAATCATATGGAAAATAGACTAACATGAAGCAATGAACTTAGAAAAGCATCACCTCAGCTTGGATTTTTGTATCCTGCTAATTGCTAAATACTCTACTTTTGCAGTGCAGGAAACCTGGTTCTATATCTGGGTTGGGAAGATCCCCTGGAGAAGGAAATGGCAACCCATTGCAGTATCCTTGCCTGGAAACTCTCATGGACTGAGGACAGAGGAGCCTGGTGGGCTGCAGTCCATTGGGTCACAAAGAGTCAGGCATGACTGAGTAACTAACACTTACTTACTGCTTTTGTTCAGCCAAGCAGCCCTCACTATAACTTTACCCTGGTATCTATGAAGCAAAGGAACGCAGGTACCAAACATTCAACTATTACTCAAGAACACTCACTAAATCTGGCCTTGCAGAATGCCCTTAAAGTTTTCAGTTTTAGAAAATAAAACTGGACTGGTATTAACCCACAAATTTTCAATTATACTTCAAGACAGATCAGCTTTGTGGCAGAAACTGTTCTCAACCTTTATTAAAAATCTCATTTGCCAGCAGCCTCATATATTTTTTACATGTCTGCCCTCATTTCTTCAAATCTGCACATAGCACATTTTTCTTGGCTATAATTAGTCTCTAAGACTTATTAGCACAGGAGTAACACTGAGAAACTCTAAATGACAAGTCAACACTGATTCCTGTTTTTCTGTTTTTCATGATTCTCAGGAAATGTATTTGGTATTTTCTCCTGGAAGAAGCCACCTCATGAGCATTCCTCTCTACACCCCTTGAGAAGAGCTAATATTATTAGAAGGGAGTATTAGTATAAATTCTTCAACTAACACATCAGAAGGATTAGTCTGAGCATATCTGAGGATAGTGTAGGAAAACTTCCAGGCGAGTCAGGAGAAAGCAAGTTAAAACCAACCCATTAGCAGCTGCTGCACACAGAGTGGATCAATACCACTAACTGACAACTTTTCATATGAAACTCAAGCAGTCTGATGCTTCCTTTTTCTGTTCCCTGAATATCTGTTCTCTCCACTTCAAAGGGTATTGATGAAGAGCTAGGAGATACGGTTCACACACAGGATGCTCATCTTCTGTCCTGCGGCTGCCAGGCCATGATTAAAGGGTCAGGCTCTGACTGTGTCCTCTTCAATAGTGAAGGCTATAAGCCTGGAAGTAAGGATACCTGCTCTGGAATCCAGTCTGCTGGTTTCAACCATAGCAGTGCTACTGCTAACCTTGCATGCAACCTTGAGAGAACTCCTTAACTCTCTGAGTGCCTCCTTTCCTAATCTGTAAAATTAATATTATAACAATATTTCTCTCTTTTGGTTGGTAAGAGAATTAAGTGAAGTATCCATTGTGAAGTGCTTAACATGAAAGTTGAACTTGAAGATGACAGCTAATATTTACCGAGCATTTCTTATCTACCCAGTGTCGGAAGTAGTCAATTCATGCATTAATCGGTTCAATGAATATCTGTGAGCACGTCCATATTTTAGATGATTAGGATATGTTAGTGAAAAAAAAAAAAAAGAGTCCTGCCTGGAACTTAATACTTCTGGGATAAATATGAAGACTATAATATTAATACAAGTAACAAACATAATATATACGATATATTAAAGCAACAGAAACAACACTGAAAAATTCAGGCTTAAATTGAAGAAAGTAGGGAAAACCACTAGGAAATTCAGGTATGACCTAAATCAAAGTCCTTATGATTATACAGTGGAGGTGATAAATAGAGTCAAAGGATTAGATCTGGTAGAAAACATAATATATACGATACATTAAAGCAACAGAAACAACACTGAAAAATTCAGGCTTAAATTGAAGAAAGTAGGGAAAACCACTAGGAAATTCAGGTATGACCTAAATCAAAGTCCTTATGATTATACAGTGGAGGTGATAAATAGAGTCAAAGGATTAGATCTGGTAGACAGAGTGTTGGAAGAACTGTACATGAAGGTTTGCAGCATTGTACAGAAGGCAGTGATCAAAACCAAGCAAAGTGGTTGTCTGAGGAGGCTTTACAAATAACTGAGAAAAGAAGAGAAGTAAAAGGCAAGGGGAGATAAACCCAGGAGAGTGTGGAGTTCCAGAGAATAGCAAGGAGAACTTAGAAAGCCTTTGTAAGTGAACAGTCCAAAGAAATAGAGAAATACAATAGACTGAATAAAACTAGAGATCTCTTGAAGAAAATTGGAGATACCAAGGGAACATTTCATGCAAGGATAGGCACTATCAAGGACAGAAACAGTAAGGACATAACAGAAGCAGAAGGGATTAAGAAGAGGTGGCAAGAATACCCAGAAGGAATATACCAAAATGGTCTTAAGGACTGGATAACTGTGATGGTGTGCTCAGTCACCTAGGGCCAGGTATCCCAGCAAGTGAAGTCAAATGGGCCTTAGGAAGTATTACTATGAGCAAAGCTAGTCAAGATGGTGGAATTCCTGCTGATCTATTTATAATCCTAAAAGATTATAAAAGTGCTGCACTTAATATGCCAGCATACTTGTAAAACTCAGCAGTGGCCAGAGAACTTGTAAAGGTCAGTTTTTATTTCAATCCCTAAGAAGGCCAAAACCAAAGAATGTTCAAACTACTGTACAATTATGCTTATGTCACATACTAGCAAGGTTATGCTCAAAATCCTTCAAGTTAGGTTCCATCAGTATGTGAACTGAGAACTTCCAGATGTACAAGCTGAGCTTAGAAAAGGCAGAGGAACCAGAGTCAAATTGCCAACATTCAATGAATCATGGGAAAATGAAAGGAGTTCCACAAAACTTCTCCTTATGCTTCATTGACTACACTAAAGTCTTTAACTGTGGATAACAACAAACTTTAGAAAATTCTTAAAGAGATAGGAACACCAAACCACCTTACCTGTCTCCTGAGAAATCTGTAGGCAGGTCAAGAAGCAACAGTTAGAATCAGACATGGAACAGTGAACTGGTTCAAAACTGGGAAAGGAGTACATCAAAACCATATATTGTCACCCTGCTTATTTAACTTATATGCAGAATGCATCATGCAAAATGCCAGGTTGGATGAATCACAAGTTGGAATCAAGATTGCTGAGAGAAATATCAACCTCAGATATGCAGATGATACCACTCTAATGGCAGAAAGTGAAGAGGAACTAAAGAACTTCTTGATGAGGTTGAAAGAGGAGTGAAAAAACTGGCTTAAAACTCAAGATTCAATAAACTTAAGATTATGACATCCGGTCCCATCAATTCATGGCAAATAGACATGGGAAAAGTGGAACTAGTGAAAGATTTTATTTTCTTGGGCTCCAAAATCACTGCAGGTGGTTACTGAAGCCATGAAATTAACAGACACTTGCCTCTTGGAAGAAAAGCTGTTACAAACTTAGACAGTGTATAAAAAAGCAGAGACATCACTTTGCCAATAAAGGACCATATAGTCAAAGCTATGATTTTTCCAGTAGTCATGTGTTTTGCCAGAAGTTTTTACTTTCATCTCAGGTTCAAAGGACTTGTTAACAAAATAAGCCACTTGTTCTATAGTATTGGTGTGTCCAATTCTTGCGACCACATAGACTGTAGCCTGTTGGGCTCCTCTGTCCATGGCATTTTCCAGGCAAGAATATTAGAGTGTGTTGCCATTTCCTCTCCAGGGGATCTTCCTGACCCAGGAATCGAACCCTGGTCTCCTGCATCGTGGGCAGATTCTTTACCTACTGAGCTATGAGGGAAGTCCTCTTGTTCTATACAACTAAATAATATATTTATTAGAGAATTATCTAGCTTAATTTCAATAAACTAACATTAAAAGAAAAGGAAATAGAAACAGCAGAGGATACATTACCAAATTTGGTTTCGACCAAAATCCAGACTCAAAAAAAACACTGGAAAGTCCCATGTCACAGCACATCTGGAGTCCCATTTGGGAAAAGGTCCCAGGCAGCATGTCTGCTCATGGATAAGACTTCAAAAATTGCAGTTTGGGATTTCTGCTTATAATAGCAAGATGCAAACAAATGTCATCATCAGTCGGTGAGCAAACGGTAGCTCTGGTTTCATGTTAGTGTTGTTAACTTGGTCTTGTAAACCTTGAAATGTTGTTAAGTCTGGGGCTTGGTTGTCCAGGGCCCCTCCAGGGGCTCAACAATTTCAAGACTTGTCCCCTGTCTTGTCTATGGTGCTGCAAGTCTCACACTCACAGCAGGCATTCACTCACAGTCACTCTGTCAGGGCAGTGTCCAGGCAGATTAGAAGCAAGGTCAGAGGCCTGCTCTGCTTTGTCTCTGAAGCCTAAATAAGACTATTTATTTAATTTCCCTAACATCAAGTAAGGATGTGAGAGTTGGATCTTACAGAAGGCTGAGTGCCAAGAACTGATGCTTTTGAATTGTGGTGCTGAAGAGGATTCTTGAGAATTTCTTGCACTGAAAGGAGATCAAACAAATCAATCCTGTAGGAAACCAACCCTGAATATTCATTTGAAGAATTAATGCTGAAATTGAAGCTCCACTACCTGATGCGAAGCTCTACCACCTTTTGACTCATTGGAAAAGACCCTGGGGCTGGGAAAGATTGAATGCAATAGGAGAAGGAGTGGCTGAAGATGAGGTGGTTAGATAGCATCAGTAACTCAATGGACTTGGATCTGAGCAAACTCCAGGAGACTGTGAAAGACAGAGTAGCCTGGTGTCCATGGAGCTGCAGAGTTGGACACGACTTAGCAACTGAACAACAACAACAAACAACAAAAGATGAAGATTAACTTCCTCCAAGTTAATGGATAAGATGGAGACTTGCCTAAAGTGATCAGGGTCAACCTCAGGCCTAATGGCACAATGACATCAGCCAAGCAAATTTTGGGAAACAGACTCTCTTCCATGAGGGATTTTGGGACCACTTGCAACTGAATACTTTTGACTAAAGATAAATGTAAATGAAAGAAATATGACTTTCTGTAATGCTGAAACAATACTAATGTTTTGAAGAGCTAAGAAAATAAAATAGACTATTCATCTTTCTCAGTTCCTACTTCATTTTAGGACAGCCATGACTTTACCCCATTTCAAATTACAGAAAGGCCATTCAGCATGGTACAAGGTTGAAGGCTGTGTTAAGTTAAGCACAGCTTAACTTTTAGTTTCTGTTCATTGGCATCTGCTCTCACAGACAAGGTGTGGTTTTCATTTTCAAATAGTATTGTTCATGACCTGAAGAAATCTTGAACATCAGTCTTCCAAATCAGGAATAGGATCAATATCATTTAAACAGAAGCTGTCATCCACTATGTTAATTGCTGTGGTGGTTAGCTAGAAAAGGTAAACGAAAGAGATTTCACATGCAAGAACAATGGACGAAAGAGATTTCACACGACAAGAACAATGGAAGCATGCTTCTCTTGTGGCTGGAGAAGAAGGTGCAGGAGTGTTTGGCAAGCCTTCAGGGAAATGTAAATCAAAACCACTGATTAAACACCCACCAGCATGGCTATATTCTAAAAGACTGGTAAAAACAAGTGTTGCAAGGATATGGAGTAATCAGAACCTTCACATGCCACTTGTGGGAACTTAATATGGTACCACTACTTTGGAAATTGATCTAGCAGTTCCTGAAAAGGTTAATAAACATAAAATTACTGTTCAGTTCAGTTCAGTCACTCAGTCGTGTCCGACTCTTTGCAACCCCATGAATCGCAGCACGCCAGGCCTCCCTGTTCATCACCATCTCCCGGAGTTCACTCAGACTCATGTCCATCGAGTCCGTGATGCCATCCAGCCATCTCATCCTTGGTCGTCCCCTTCTCCTCCTGCCCCCAATCCCTCCCAGCGTCAGAGTCTTTTCCAATGAGTCAACTCTTCGCATGAGGTGGCCAAAGTACTGGAGTTTCAGCTTTAGCATCATTCCTTCCAAAGAAATCCCAGGGTTGATCTCCTTCAGAATGGACTGGTTGGATCTC
>SJYT01033617.1:38152-58194 GCA_006410635.1 Cephalophus harveyi
ACCACAGGAAAAACCATAGCCTTGACTAGACGGACCTTAGTCGGCAAAGTAATGTCTCTGCTTTTGAATATACTATCTAGGTTGGTCATAACTTTTCTTCCAAGGAGTAAGTGTCTTTTAATTTCATGGACCCAGCAATTTCTTTCCTAGGTATATACCTAAGAAAAATGAAGACATATGTCCACACAAACCCTTGTACACAAAAGTTCATAGCAATACGATTCTAAATAGTCAAAAGTTGGAAACAACCCACATGTCCACTAATGATTAATGAACAAACAAAATGTAGGATATCTATACAATTGAATATTATTTAACAATAAAAAGTAATGAAGTGCTCATAGAGGCTACAACATGGATGAACTTGAAAAACCTTTAGCTAAGGGAAAGAAGGGAGCCACAAAAATCACATATTGTATGATTCACTTATATGACATGGCCAGAAAAGGAAAATCCATAGAGATAAATCAGACTGATGGTTGCCACAGGCTGGAGGGAGGAAGAATCTTGTACTAATGGGCACAGGGTTTCCTTTTGTTCTAAAATTAGATAGTGGTGATGTTTGCAGACTCCTGTGAATCTGCTAAAAAACATTCAAATGTACACTGTGAAAGGTTGAATGGTATGAATTATATCTCAGCAAAGCCATTTGTTAAAGCATTGGGAACTATAGGCAGAGTCAATTGTCTTTACCATAAATATCTGTCAGTATTCAGTGTTTCCCTCCTGGGTATGATTTCACAGACATAGGGAGGCCTCTGTGTCTTGCCCTTGTCCTGCCCCTGTCTCTCTAGCTGGTGAGATTCCACCTCTTTAATTTCATACCTTCTGGTTTAAGGGTTTGCTTTTAAAAAATATTCAAAGTAGCTCAGGGGAAGATTTCTCACTGAGTTTTATCAATTGTGTGGTGTGGTATTTTGTATGAATGACTTGCCAGATCTCTCACTGACAGCAGGGTTTGGCTGAGGGTAAACAGAATGAGGATGGATGGGTAGAGGATGCAGGAAGAGGGCCCGGAGTGCAGGAGGTGGGGTCCCATTTCCATCTCAATATGTGAACTGCACTGGGCTGCTGCTGCCTGTCTTTGCTGATCCCCAAACACGTTTCCTCTTTCCTTCTTTTTCCCATCCATCAGTCTTCCTGCAGGACTGATGCAAAGGCCACTTATGCCAAAAATCACAGTGTATAAAACTTCCACTCATCCTTCTCTTCTCTTTGCTTTGGGTCCATATCCTTAATGATTTCATTCTTAAATTACATGGAATTTTCCTCACGATGCTTTTTTGTATAAAAATAGAGTTCTGTAACATGTCTGTATCATAGATGGTGGACAGGCTTTCTTTGAAGGATCAACTCCAGCTGACAATAAAGAGTGGTCTGAGAAGTTGCCAGATCATGTTCATCCTCAGTGAGGAGTGTGCTGTGATGGGTTAGCCATGTTTGCAATGAGCACAGGATGGGGTGAAGAACACGCATGTCATCCTTGACAGCTGTTGCTGCTGTGGAGCCCTTTGATATTTGATAGCCCTCTCTGCCTTATAATCGGATGTGACTTCTGCCTACGCTGCAAAGGAACTTACTTCATTGTTACATATACAGCATGGGCTGTCTTGCTAGTGATATCATTTGCTAATAATAGCATTTCTATCACTGTGTATTCTAAAGCATTATGTAATAGTACAATATCTCATCTTTCTACTGTGACCTTGACTTCCACGAACAAGAAAAATGAGCTGGAATCAAGATTGCCAGGAGAAATATCAATAACTTTAGATATGCAGATGACACCACCCTTATGGCAGAAAGTGAAGAGGAACTGAAAAGCCTCTTGATGAAAGTAAAAGAGGAGAGTGAAAAAGTTGGCTTAAAGCTCAACATTCAGAAAACGAAGGTCATGGCATCCGGTCCCATCATTTCATGGGAAATAGATGGGGGAAACAGTGGAAACAGTGTCAGATTTTATTTTGGGGGGCTCCAAAATCACTGCAGATGGTGACTGCAGCCGTGAAATTAAAAGACGCTTACTCCTTGGAAGAAAAGTTATGACCAACCTAGATAGCATATTGTAAATCAGAGACATTACTTTGCCAACAAAGGTCCTTCTAGTCAAGGCTATGGTTTTTCCAGTGGTCATGTATAGATGTGAGAGTTGGACTGTGAAGAAAGTCGAGCACTGAAGAATTGATGTTTTTGAACTGTGGTGTTGGAGAAGACTCTTGAGAGTCCCTTGGACTGCAAGGAGATCCAACCAGTCCATCCTAAAGGAGATCAGTCCTGAATATTCATTGGAAGGAATGATGCTGAAGCTGAAACTCCAGTATTTTGGCCCCTCATGTGAAGAGTTGACTCATTGGAAAAGACTCTGATGCTGGGAGGGATTGGGGGCAGGAGGAGAAGGGGACGACAGAGGATGAGATGGCTGGATGGCACCACCGACTCAATGGACATGAGTTTGAGTGAACTCTGGGAATTGGTGATGGACAGGGAGGCCTGGCGTGCTGCAATTCATGGGATCGCAAAGTTGGACACGACCGAGCAACTGAACTGAACTGATATATCCCTGAGTCGGGAAGATCCCCTGGAGAAGGGAATGAATAGCACTCCAGTATTCTTGCTTGAAATTCCATGGACAGAAGAGCCTAACAGGCTACAGTCCATAGGGTTGTAGAGTCAGACACGACTGAGCAACCAACACTTTCATTTTCATATTTGACATAGGAGACACCATTGGTTGATTACCCCATATCCACTCACTCATCCCTCCTTCCTCCTTCTGGAAACAATTGCAGTGCTTTTCTGTCATCCACACTTCTCTGCAGGTTCATAAGATTCCCATAGTCTGGCACCACTACCAATCAGAGAGTTGAAGCTGAACATAATGGTCTTAGTCCCCTACCCAGGGTTGATTTAAGACAGGAATGTGATTCAACTTTGACAAGAGAGAGAGTCTCCTGGTGGGAGGCATCTGGAGAAGTCTTCCCCACTTTTAACAACTAACAGAAATACATGCTCTTTCCCTGCATGTCATCATGTCTGTATAGTATGTCCAGAACTGCTACAACAATTGTGCTATGAATCTGAAAACAAGATTTGATCACAGAGATGGGGGAAACAGAGAATGACAAAGAAGCAAAGTTAAAGTCATGACAGCTTGTACCTGGAGCTTCCCCACCACTGGACTTCCCATTCAGAGCGATAAGAATCTCGGTATTTTTTAAACCCAGTTGGGTCCAGTTTACTAATATTTCACTCAGATATATACATATACTCATTTCAAAGTTAAAATATACCTATGTATTTGATGGCAGAGATATAAACATTTTTCATTAATCAAGATATCTTGTGTGTCTGAAATTGCAAATGTTCTTTCTAACAATTCCACAAGGTAGCTATTTTATAAGAATTATCATGCTCAATAAAAACAAAGTGACTGACACCCAAACATGCCAGAGAGAACACAGTTAGTGGCATTCTTCATTCACCCACTTCTCTAGGCCACCTGTCCTGGGTCTAAGAGTGGCATGGTTGAGCAACGCAATTAACTGTTGCTCCATCCAAGAAAAACCAAGTGCATTCTCTGTGCCAGATGCCAATCTGAAGGTGATACACTTGAGAAAAACCCTGATCTCATGGAGTTGAGCTTTAAGCTAAGGCCTAAACATGTTTAGGAAGGCCTATGTTTAGGAAGGAGTTAGGTCAGTGAAGTGGAGGGGTCAAGTGTGGAGCATCTCAAGGAAAAGGACAAAAATGGACAAGACCCTATGGCAGGAAGGAGGTTGGGTTTCTCCTGGAGTGAAGGGGACAATCTGCAGAAGCATGGTGCTTTGGGGGAGGTACAAGGGTATGTCTCAGGAGGCAAGTGACATGGGCAGGGGTGTTAGAAAAGCCTGAATTCATTGAGTAGGTTTATTGAGGTAAGTGATAGGACTGTGTTTATACTTATAAAGATTTGTTGTTGTTATTCAGTTGCTAAGTCATGTCTGACTCTTGCGACCCATGGACTGCAGTGTGCCAGGCTTCCCTGTCCTTCATGATCTCCCAGAGTTTGCACAAATTTGCATCCATCAATCTTTCCCAGCATCAGAGTCTTTTCCAATAAGTTGGCTCTTCCCATCAGGTGGCCAAAGTATTGGAGCTTCAGCTTCCACACCAGTCCTTCCAATGAATATTCAGGGTTGATTTCCTTTAGGATTGACTGGTTTGATATCCTTAGAGTCCAAGGGACTCTCAAGAGTCTTCTCCAGCACCAGAATTTGAAACCATCAATTCTTCAGCACTGAGCCTTCTTTATGGTCCAACTCTCACATCCATGCATGACTACTGGACAAAAGCCATAGCTTTGACTCTATGAACCTTTGTTGGCAAAGTGATGTTTCTGCTTTTTAATACACTGTCTAGGTTTGTCATAGCTTTCCTTCGAAGGAGCAAACACCTTTAAATCTCATGGCTACAGTCATCATCCTAATAAAATAAAATCTGTCACTGTTTCCACTCCCCTCCCCCTTATATCCTTTCCTCTTTCATGCTCATCAAGGTACTTTTTAGTTCTCCTTCACTTTCTGCCATTATAGTGGTGTCATCTGCATATCTGAGGTTATTAATATTTCTCCTGGCAATCTTGATTCCAGCTTGTGATTCATCCAGCTCGGCATTTCCCATGATGTTCTCTGCATATAAGTTAGATAAACAGGGTGACAATATATGGCTTTGATGTATTCCTTTCCATATTTTGAACCAGTCCATTGTTCCATGTCCAGGTCTAACTATTGCTTCTTGACATGCATAAAGATTTGTATCTGGATTAAACAGAGGCAGATGAGATGACTGAAGAGTAGTGAGAAAATGATGGCTTGGGCAAACTTATTAGCTTGTGTCTCTTCCTTAAATGCTCCTGGTTTAGGATCCCACTGTTTTTCAACTCAATCCAATGGACAAGAGTCACAAAAAAGCCCTTCCCTAGGGCTGGAGTGTCATCACCTCCATGGATGTTGACAATACATGAAGGTGTCGCTAGTTATTGTGATTTCATCATGAAGACACGTGTAAGACAATACAAGAGTGGCAGTTTTAAAACTTTGGAAGACCCTATAATTGAACATAATATATTGAGAGATAATTGGAAATTAAGTGAAAATACACTAAATACCTTAGAATATTCATGGAAGACATATTTTTCATGTTAATGCACAGACATAGTAGTCAAATCAGCAGCCTGAAGGAAACAATACCCACCTCAAGTCTAAACAGTTGAAATTAATCCCATAAAAATGGGCCCCAAGGTGTGGTAACTGTGATGAAGATAATGAGAGTCCATCATGACTGAAGCTTGAAATTAAGAGGAAAGTACAATAGAAGTGTCACTATGGTACATTAGGCTCCTGTCTCCTGCTTCCAAAATCTGTTGGCCCAGAGGATTCAGTCTTTTTTTTTTCAGCAGTGATGATGACAATAGCAAGACTAATACAAGAAAACATCTCCTGAACTGGATGATTTGGCAGTTTCTTCCCCAGCACCAGCCACTGGAGAAGTAGAAGCAGCACTGAATGAAGACAGCTGCAGAAGAGAGCATGCAGCAGATTGAGGGTTAAACGTCATCTGCCTATGAGGGAAAGCGAGCAGGGAATGACTGGGTAATTCCATCACCAACACACCTCTAAAGGGTCATAAAATATCTCATAGAATTTCAGTCAATATTATAAATATTATGGGATTGCCTGGTGACTCAGATGGTAAAGAGTCTGCCTGCAATGTGTGAGACCTGAGTTCGATCCCTGGGTTGGGAAGATCCCCTGGAGAAGGAAATGACAACCCACTCCAGTATTCTTGCCTGGAAAATCCCATGGATGGAGGACCCTGGCAGGCTGTTTCATGCGGGTCGCCAACATGCCTCTAAAGGGTCATAAAACATCCCATAGAATTTCAGTCAATATNCGATCCCTGGGTTGGGAAGATCCCCTGGAGAAGGAAATGACAACCCACTCCAGTATTCTTGCCTGGAAAATCCCATGGATGGAGGACCCTGGCAGGCTGTTTCATGCGGGTCGCCAACATGCCTCTAAAGGGTCATAAAACATCCCATAGAATTTCAGTCAATATTATAAATATTTCAATAAATATTTAAGCTGAAAGTCCCTTTGAAGGTGTCATTCTGAATTGTGGGGTGTAACAATAGGAACACTCTTCTGGCTATTAATGGAGTCCATATTTTTTTGTTGTTGTTGAACTTTTCATCAAGATACAGCTAGAAGAACCAGAAGGTGATCCTGAACCGTAGACATTTCTTTACATACCTCTGGCCTAACTAAATCCGTATGTTGTTAGGTCTGAAAATCACCTGTTGAGTTTCTGTAGATGGTTCCAGCGGTTTATCAAAGGGGACGAGCTGGGAATGAGCTTATAAAAAATAAGGAGAGAATTGGGAATAACTGCAAAGGAATGAGTAAGTCCACAAGTCTAGAAGAACAATATATTATTTTAATTTTTCAAACTGGCCTTGATCTTCTGGCAAATATTTCACTTGAAATAATTACTACTAACATTTATATAAGGAATAATGTTTCTAATTTTTCTGTGAAAATTCCCTTTGAACACGCTAATAGCAAATGCATGGCCTGTGAAGGAAACATCAAAGGAAGGCATGTGTGAAAAGAAAACCAAACCTCAAAAATGTGTCTTTTGAATCTAAGATATAACCTGGAAACAAACCAGAATCCCAATGTTTTTATGAGGAAGAAATGTGAAAGGGCCACACCATTTCCTACTGGTCCTGGGTAAAACCATGGGAGGCTTCTGCTATTACTGAGGACTTGCCCAGCTTCATCATTTGTTTTTAAGTTACAAGAATTTCTTAAGGATATTGTCATAGATTTTTCTGTGAAGTAAATTAATTTTCTGCTAAGCTTTTGGCAAGCCTTTAGCTTTCTTTCATATTGCTTATACAGATGAGCCTTGAACAATGTAGAGATAGGGGTGTTGACCCCTGTGCAGTCAAAAGTAACTTTTCAGTCTGCCCTGCGTATCACCAGTTCTGCAACTGTGGTTCGACCCCCATGAATCATGTGATACTGTAGTGCATATTTAATCTACACATGGATTTTCATAACCACCACTCTTAACACTATGTTGCTACTAACATCACCACATGGATGTTACAGCCATCCCACCTGTGGGGCCTGAGCCAGCTTTGCAGTGGGAATGAGGGGGGCAAAACCTTCTCTTTCTGTGTTTGATCCTCCTCTTTTCTTCTACTAGGTTAGTGAGCAAGACTTAGAANTTAACACTATGTTGCTACTAACATCACCACATGGATGTTACAGCCATCCCACCTGTGGGGCCTGAGCCAGCTTTGCAGTGGGAATGAGGGGGGCAAAACCTTCTCTTTCTGTGTTTGATCCTCCTCTTTTCTTCTACTAGGTTAGTGAGCAAGACTTAGAATTCTCCCAGGCTGATCCCAGAGGTTAAAGTTTAAGGGAGGGGGCAAAGGCCATAGCAGACACCACAGTTGTCTGCTCAGGGGTCTTCTGGGCAAAGTATTTAACTCAAACATGTCCTTACATGGGTGTCCTGGACTCCCTGGAGGCGGCCTTCGCTGAGAACCACACGGATCTCTGCCCTTTCTGTCATTCCCAACTTCCACAGCCGCTCACTCAGTATGAACTCTCACTATTAAAAGACCGCCCACCCTCCCAACTCTGAGGAAGATCCCCTTCGCACGGGGAGTGCTGTGTCAACCCTCACACACCTGCTGTCCACGAGGAGCATCAGGCGGTCCTCACACCGCCCCAGTGCCTGCCCTTCTCAGACAGGCCCGTTCCCTGCTACCCAAGGGCAGGGAACACATTTCAAACTTTGTGAGTGATTCCTCCAAAGCCTCATCCTCAAACTCAACTTGGAATGAAGGATGGAGAAACATCCCCTGACCCTACGCCCAACACACACCTCTTCCCCTTCTCAAAATCCCCTTGGGTCCACTTTCTCTGCCTTTTTATAGTTTTGAACCCGAAAAGAGAGGCCCATGAGGTGTAAAATCTGGGCCATTACTCTTGCGAATTTAGTAGATAGTAATCTAGTCCCTCCATTGGAATTTCAACTAGTGTGAGTCCCTAAACTCGGCTCTTGCCTTCCTGGTACCCGTCCGACAGCCTTTCTCTGACCGCGGCACCCCTCAGCTGCTGTGCTGAGCTGAGGCACTGGCAGGAAGGCTGGCTGCCCTAACTCCTGCCATCCTCCTCCCTGGTGCATCCAGAGCTTCAGCGTCCCCAGGCTGCTTCCCACAGCTCTCTGCCTGCTCCAAAGCAGGTAGAGGGGGAGGGAACTAGCCCACCTGTTGACTGACTGTCTTGTCTCATTCTGACCAGCTGCCCACCATCTACCAGGACCAGGGAGGAGGGGTGCTCTCCCCCAGTTCTCCTCCTGGGGCTCCGTCTCCTCACACCCTCTCCTGGTCTCTGCCAGGTTCCTGTCACCTGCAAACAAAGTCCTTATAAAGTGTGTGCATGCATGCTAATTCTCTTCAGTCATGTCTGATTCCCTATGGATTGTAGCCCGACAAGCTCCTCTGTCCATGGGATTCTCCAGGTAAGAATACGGGAGTGGATTGCCATGTCTTCCTCTAGGGAGTTTTCTCAGATCAAATCTGAGTCTCTTACATCTCCTGCATTGGCAGGTAGGTTCTTTACCACCAGCAGCTGGGATGCCCCCTTATAAAGTGTACTGATGCTGCAATTGCCTGAAATTCTGCCCTTCTAAAAAATGTGAAATTGTTATTCTTTTTTCCTTTCAATTACTAAGTAGGAAATCTAAAGGCCACCTTTATATTTAAATCCAAATATGGCTTACTTGGGGAAGGAAATGGCAGCCCACTCCAGGATTCTTGCCTGGAGAATCCCACAGACGGAGAAGCCCGGCAGGCTGCAGTCTATGGGGTCACAAAGAGTCGAACATGACTGGGTGACTAACACACACACACACAGCTTACTACTAGAATCACACAGGGAAGTTTTTAAACTACTGATTCCTACCCTCCCAGCAGGAACAGCTGAGTCAGAACACCTGAGGCTTGATTGAGGTCTTGTTCCCAACCCTCTATGCTTGGCAACCACTTTTCTCATCATTGAAATGAAAAAGCCTCTACAGAGACCATAAACTACTTTACAGACAAATTAGGTATAGACAATCTACTTTATTGTCTTAGATAAAGATAATAAGAATCCTCTGTAATACCTTTAACCTTCGTTTCATTCATATTCTAAGCAAATTCCTGAATATGAAGATTCATGGACATTTCTAAAGTTTTGCTATTAATCAATAATCAATATAAGCCTATTAATTAAGCTTTTGTTTCTGGGAAGTCAAGCACATGCTCCTATTGTAAAGCAGATCACTCAGTAGTTTATGGCAATAATTTGAATTGATTTGTGGGGGGACTTTATGTTGCTTTACCTTCATCTGTGAGAAGGTCATAGAAAGCACAAATACATTTTGATACAAAATTTTGAAAATGCTCAAGGAACAAAAGGTGAATAAGACTTTGGAGGAAAAAAAAAAAAACACAGATGTGATTCTCACACAATAAGAGAATTCAAAATCTTCTTGATGTCCACAGGATATACAATATTGAATGGAACACAGCCAACATTTTAACCCCTTATCCTTACAACATAAGTCAGGAGGAAGAGAACAGTATTATTAAAAATCTTTTGAGGATGAGAAAGTGTTTTCATTGTATCTATTCTTAAATGTACTTGCTGATTTTACACAATGACACAAAAAGACAGGGTAAAAATTTAACAGACTTCTAGCTTAAGAAGTTACATCTCCTGCTAGCCTCTTTTGTACAAATAAATAGTTCAGATACATCTCAAAAATTCTGAATCATAATCTGCAGGTAATTTTTACATCCATTGTCTATGCAAAAAGCACCGGGGAAAGGGAGGATAAGGTTGGTGTTCCTATAACATACAGCTACTGCTTCTACTATGGCTTATGGCTCAAAAATTAGAAGGCAAGAACAAAATAGTTAAAGAAAAAAATAGAGAAAATAGACTCTCATATTTATCCCTAGATTAGGGGAAGCTATTTCTATCTTTCCTAAAGTTAAATATATAACACGCTAAAATTTTAAGAAAGTGCTTACAAAGAAATGAATTCTAACTGTACAGCTACATAGAACAGTGATTTCCAAATTCATATAAGAAATTAGTATTTTTGAGCAGTCTAAAATCAAGAAAGGAGAAGGCAATGGCACACCACTCTAGTACTCTTGCCTGGAAAATCCCATGGACGGAGGAGCCTGGTGGGCTGCAGTCCATGGGGTCTCTAGGAGTAGGACACGACTGAGCAAATTCACTTTCACCTTTCACTTTCATGCATTGGAGAAGGAAATGGCAATCCACTCCAGTGTTCTTGCCTGGACAATCCCAGGGACAGGGGAGCCTGGTGGGCTGCCGTCTATGGGGTCACACAGAGTCGGGCATGACTGAAGCGACTTAGCAACAGTAGCAGCAAAATCAAGAAGTAATCAGAAGTTTTGCTTCAGATGTTCTCTCTCCAAAATAACATCCTTACTCTCTTTTATGCTCATTTTTCTGGAACCTGTCTTCTAAGATCAGTTATGTTAGTGAACATTTCCGCTCTCCAACAGTCTCAGAGCACTTGTAGTTGTATCTTCATTACAACCATCTAACTGCTCACAAGCTCAGTTCTGGGATATTTTGTTTCATTTGGACACATTACATACACAAGGGATTCATTTCTCATAGATGTTACTATGTGTTAACAGCTTTACATTCCACCTCAGCAAATGCATATTTGAACTGACTTGTGCTTTGAACAGCTTAATTATTAATAGAACTTAATTGCTGGACTTATCTTCCCTAGAAAGTTGTCCTTAATGGAATTCATAGCGTAGCAGAGTTAAATGAGGTGATTCTGAGCAATCATTAAGAGTCGTAGCTACCTTATTGAGGACCTCCTGGGATTTGACGATGACACTCATCTTTGCTCTATGTTCATTATCATAAATAAAATCAGATTCATCTTAAAAGACAGGTTCTTAGGTTGTCAACACATGTTATCACAAGTAGCAATCTCCAAGATGGGAACCCCTCACCCCCTCAGGAAGTACATAAGGCAATCCATAGAAGTTGAGAAAAAGTGCTAAAATTTCTATTTATTTTTTCATAAAAAAGAAAATCCAGCTCTATCAATTGTCTAACACCTAATATTCAGATGAACCCTCACTCTCATCCACCTATGTATCAGACTGTCATTATCACATATAGAATATAGGGTCCTTGAGGGCAGTGAGCTGTTCCCCAGTGTAGACGGGTTGTAAGTGGTGCCTCACCCGTTTCTCCGCTTGTAGTCCAGTGGATGAAATGAACCTAAAGTGTGACTGTGTAGCTCTATGGATTTTTTTCTAGTTTTAGCTAAATGACTCTTGTAGCCAAGTAGTTTAAAAACACTCCTGTAAACGTGGGTGAAAAGGACAGAGCTAACAATTCTCCTCCTCTTTACATGATATTTTCCCTATAAAGTGAAAACAATGATAATCTGGCTACCAAAAATAAATTGAGTGTATAAAAAAGATCATTTGAACTGTGGATATACTTTTACTAAGATTAACAGCTACCCTTGTCTTAACTCTCTGTAGTGTCACTAGCTATTAACAAGATACTCTATTGATTGGCAAGATATTTAAAATAATTTATTCTTAGCTTTAATTTAAATTTATTTCTCTGTGTATTTTTAATGTACATGAGATATTAGTATAATGACAAATGTATTCAATATGTAAGCAAATAAATCTATATATAGATACTTGAGAAATGCTCACTAAAATTATTTTACCAATGGATTCATTATTAAAATATTGTATAGATCTTTAACCTACAAAAATGTCAGAAAATAGAGATATATTAGAAACATCAAGTAACCACATAGGGTATGTGGGATGTATTTTCTTATTTTCATGCTTATCCTGAATACAAGTGTGCTTGATGTTTGGAGAACCTAAAGAAAGCAAAAATAATAATAATAAAACCCACACTGAAGATATGACTTAGAGATTAATATATATATGTGAAGTCTAAAAATGTGGTACAGATGAGCCTGTTTGCAGTGCAGGAATAGAGACGCAGACGTAGAGAACAGATGCTTGGACACAGTGGTGTAAGGGGAGGGTGAGGTGAAACAGGAGGTTAGATTTGACTAGTACACTACAATGTGTGAAACAGACAGCTAGCAGGAAGCCGCTGCATAGCACAGGGAGCTCAGCTCGGTGCTCTGTGGTGACCTAGGGGGTGGGATGGGGGTTGGGAGAAGGAGGTCGAAGAGGGAGGGGATACATGTATACTTATGGCTGATTCACTTTGCTGTAGAGCAGAAACTAACACAACATTGTGTACAGCAACTATAACCCAATTTAGAAAAAAAAAGAGAGAGAGAGCTTAAAAGTTCTAAATACCCCTTTTTTCTTCCCTTCTCTAACACATTTCTTCACTGCCCAATTCAGATTGAGTAAAGAACTGCTCTGGAGATCAAAGAAAAACAGCAACGTGAGTTGCAGTACAATTAGTTTCTTCTGTTTCTGCTTTAAATGAAGCCAGGGTTATTTATTACAAGATTAAAACATGCCCTTAAGAACTAAGGAAGTATTAGCAGGAAAATTCTTCTGCACCAGTTTTACTGGCGACACTTGAAATTATGGCTCTGCCCACAGTGCAAGCAGGGTGGGTGAAGAAGTTTTCACTAATACTAGCACCTCCAAGGAAGACTGAGCTAATGTGAGCCATCACCTGCAAGCAGAAGAAAGGAGAGACTTCACTTGTATTTAAGTTAAACAAGGTGGTTTAACAAAAAGACCAAACACTGACTCTAGAAACAGTAAAAAAAAAAAGCACCTTGTGACTATAATGAAGTCCAAAAACAAGCCACCTATGAGCCGCTTACCTCTCTCCTCCTTTTATAGAGGTTTAAATATTTTCAGTGAGTTGACCTTTTCACTTTACTATGAGTTTCCCTAAGGGTAAATCTTTAGTGAAAATAATTTTATTGAGGGTTCCTACTCAAAAATCTAGGAGAAGTTCCCTTGCTATCTTTTCTTGTCTCTTCCAATTTTAAAAAGCATTTTAAAAACGTTCCTGAGATAGGACTTTATGTGCAATGTGTCACGAGAGAGTGAATATTTATGATCAAACTGCTTTTCTAAAATGTATCATAAAATCAAGTTTATAGTAATGTTCTTCAGACCATTAGCTACCATAATTCTCTAGTTCTTTTCTTGGCTGTTTTATTAATAGTGTACAATCCTCATTACTGCTGTTACTTGTTAAATACAGGCTCATCCACCATAAGCCAGATTCTCCTCCTGCTGCCTGCTTTACAAGATATGTATAAATGGCCTCAAAACCCATCTGTTTGGGAGTCAAGAGGTCCCTCCCTCCTAGAAATAGGGGGAAGGGGCTGAATGGCCTCTTCTGGACTTTTCCTTTATTAGAATTATTAAGCTTCAAAATTCAGCTTGGAATTATCACCCATCTGGTGTTTTTTTTAAAATTAACTATTTTCCTGATGACATGCTGTGCTTAGAAGGAAGAAAGGAAAGTGGCATTCAGAAGGAGCATAGGAAGAGCAAAAGAGGGAAATTCCAAGAGCAAGAAGTCCTTTTCTTATTTCATTATCACTCTGATGTCAGTGTCACCTCACCTTATAAAACTGACTTAGTAAAACTGGCAGCAGGGAGAATGTTTTGCCTTCAGATCATGTCAAGTGCTCCCCAGAGTGACAGAGACACCTTCCAGAGGTCTCTGACCATCCCTGAGGAAATCTTCCTGCTTCCTCACTGAAGTCCAGCAGGGAAGGTGGGTGGCAACCACTGGACCAACCGCTTCTGTGATGAGGGCCAACAGTGGGAGGGAGTGAAGCCGTTGTGCAGTGTAGATGGCAAGTCATTAAAGAGAAGATGGCAGGAGCTTCAAGGACCCAGGGGACAGCATTGGAAGCAAAGTGACGTTGGTATCAAAATCTCAGAAACAGTAGAGGCAGATACATTGCAAGAATAGAGTTATGGGTTGGCCTAGTTTAGGAAAAAGCAATTTGCTAATCACAAAGCAAAGAAAGAACCCCATGAGCTCTCTCTCCTCACACACCGCAGGTAGGGCCATTAGCAGGGGAGAGCAATGGGAGGAAAGGAGACCCCTGTGCACAGACCGCAGAACAAGAGCTCGCCCCAAAGGGAAACCAGCAGCCAGGGCCACCTGCAGCGGAGAGATGTATCTCCTGTGGGCACAGCTCTCCACAGCTGAGAGGCTGATATATTCTGCTGAATAAATGGAAAAACTTTCAAGTGGTCTAAAAAAGGTAGTCTGAAGTAGACTGCACTGCAGGGATCCAATCAGGCAAAGAATGTCAGGAGCATCCACACCAGGAGTAAAAGCTCCCAAACTCTGAGTTAAGTGCAAATGAGAAAATATCACGGTGGGTTTTGCTTCTTGCTTCATGTTTGGAATTTTTTCTAGTGCTTGGATGTTATTTTTCAAAAGACACAAAACTGCAGACTGCTATTTTCATATATGGAGAAAGGCAGGAGTAGAGCATGCCTCTTTTTGGAACACATAGCAAGTGCTTGAGTTTCTTCTTGAATTTTTCCCTTCAGGTTTTGATGCCACCAGGGGCTGACTTTCCCTCTCCCAGACCCTACCTCCTCTGTGAATCTCTCCCAAATGAATCCAGCTCTCACAAAACCCTCCTCTTTCAACTGGTAGTTTTCTTATTGCTTGAATTCAGTGTGGAGCTTAATTAAAGGCTATCTTACCTTCTAATTGCATCCTGTGGGTCAATTTCAGCTCACAAGACTACAAGACCCCTAAGAGTAGGGATTATGTCAACATACCTTCTATTCCCCTCAGCCAGGCTAAGTATAGAGTATTCGTTCTTATCACCTGATTTGTTGAATGTGAGGAAGGCCTCCTTACCCCAAAAAGCCTCCCTTCCCCTGTGTTTATTCTCTTTAAAGCAATGAATTCATTCATCTGGGTTAAGAAATGGACCCAGTTGCAGTACTATCTTTTCCTAGGATGATTTATACATGAAGACATTCTGCAGTGATATGCCAAGGTCGTCCTTGGGACTCCAAAGACCTGGTTTGACTCTGGACTGTTGATGATGTGATCTTGGCATTTAATCTATGTCAATGAAGATAATCAATAAACAATCTATACTAGGAATAGAAAGAGTTTTATCTGAGCCAAACTGACTATAGTCTGGAATACTGCCTCTCAGATTACTCAGGAGAAACAGGGTTTTCAGAAGTTTTATGTCTTGTCAGAGCAAACAGCATCAGACAAGTCAGGGATACATTTTTCTAAGGTTTCAAAAAAAAAAAAAACAGATCAGCACATAACAAACATATCACAGCAAGTCAGCATAGCCTTGACACCTGGGAAAGGAGTCTTAGCATCAGAGGAGGACCAGCAATGGGGTCCCGGGAATAGAAGGATTTAGTCTTTGTTTTTAACATGGACATTCTTTACTTCCAGTTAATGCGCACATTTCTTTAATACTTAAAAAGCAGATGTACAGTGAAGGTTTGATAGGCCACAGATGGTTCTAGTTAGCAAAAATTTTAAGTTAACTCGTGTATAAGCCAGAATGACATCCCCACACTTCAGCATGTGAACATTTCTCTCACCGTTTAGATCTCATGTGGTTTACTTATCTACAAAATGGGGAAATAGCATTCTACTAATGATTGTATGACAACTGAAAGAAAAATACATGTAATATTTAGACCACAGTAAAATAAAGGGGCTCAGCAGTAAAGAATCTGCCCAAAATCTGCCTGCCAATGCAGGAGACACGAGTTCGATCCCTGGGTTGGGAAGATACCTGGAGAAGGAAATGGCAACCCACTCCAGTAGTCATGCCTGGGAAATCCCATGGACAGAGAACCATAGCAGTTTGCAGTCCATGGGGTTGCAAAGAGTCAGACATGACTTAGTGACTAAACAACAGCAAAAACAAACCTTAGTAAGTATTAGCTTTATTAACAATAACAGTATCAGTAAAAACTAACAGAAGAACTGTGACAGGTCTGAGATATGATCCTATTTGCAAGCTGACAGCTGATCTTGCTATGGTTTCATGCATGCTGGCAGAGGCCAGGAGGCCAGAGCTGGAGACGCTGGACCTTGTTTCTCACAGAACAGCAGGCAGCCCAAGCTTTCTACTTTCATCAGTTATAGTCACTCCCCAACTTCCATTAGACTTGGGTCACAACCAAGAAACTCTGAGCCTCAGAAACCCAAACCTCTTATAATGAGCTGCAAACAAGCCTGCCTGACTTGCAGTGAAGGGAACATTGTTCTCATCATTTGCAGCAGTGACTAGCCCCGCCCTCTGCTCCAGAATGAGCCACTTTATCTTCCAATGCTGTTTGCTGTGCAAACATCCTTTAAAGAGGTAGTTCGGGATGAAGGCTGTCAGCAATGCTGCTCTCAATGTGTGCAAAAAACAGAAATCCACAGGAAATTAGAAAAAACTCCCAAAAAAGATTAACCACAAGGACCCAACAACTTATAGGAAAAGATGGAGAAGTAAATTTAAATATTGAAAGACAGGGAAATAAGTACCATTCAAGGAACCATTGAATATAACAAATGCTCACAATATGCAAAATACCATGTAGCTGTATAGAAGAGTGAAGCCAAAAAATTCATTTGGGTTCTTATATATTTGCTAGGGAAAAACCTCAAATGAACCTTTGGCCAACCAATATTTACTGATATGGACAATGCTTATGATATATTGTTTTTAAAGAAAATAGGTCTAAAAAATAAGTACAATATACTTCCACTAATATCTACATGTAAATCATTTACATGGGCTAGTGTAAGTAGTAAACAAAAAAATTTGATTTACATAAAGTATTATACTTATAGCATGTAATATTTATAAATACTGTCCTAGAATGATACAGTCAGCCTTGCCCTCCACTCAAGAACTGTGCATAAAAACTTATCTAAAAAAAAAAAAAAAAATGGAGAATCCAAGAAGGCTTCTGAGAGGAGGTGGTGATTAAACATAATTTCAATTAGATGTAAAAAGTAAGAAGAGAGTTCAGAAAAGACATGTATGAACACACTAAACTTGGAATAGTGCGATGCTTTCATGAAATGTTATAAACTATCCATAAACTTCACATTGTTTGATGTAACTGGCATAAAAGATGAATGTTAAAAAATAGAAGATGAGGCTAAAAAGGTAGACATGGGTCAAATAAAAATAGGAGCCGATTATGTGCAGTAAAGATAAGGTGATGAACATACATTTCCTATTACAGTTCTGCCAGAAGCAGTGACCAGGTTCAGTGCCACATGTGTGAGGTGTTTGCTGAAAAGCTGTTTGGACTGAGTCTGTCCAGCCCTGAACCACATTCCTCATCCTGCTGGACAGGACCTGCACCTGGACCAGCTTTGGCCCATCAGACCCCTCGCTGAGGTCCGAAATGATACCAGCATTGCTTCTTCTTCTTCTTTTTTTTTTTTCATTTTAGTTTTACTTTATTTTACTTTACAATACCGTATTGGTTTTGCCATACATTGACATGAATCCACCACGGGTGTATACGAGCTCCCAATCCTGAATCCCCCTCCCTGCCACATACCTATTCCTCTTTGTATGTTACTGCCTCAGGACGGTCACTGCCATGCTCCACACCCCAAACCAGAACCCAAGGGCCCCTGAAGAGTTCCTCCTCCAGTATCTTCACACCTCCCCCAAGAACAGTCAGACGTAATTTCTCACCTCTGTATCCACAGCCACTATCTTCACTCAGCCTCTGATCAAGCTCCTCTGGACACTTGCAGTTGCCTCTGCCAGATCTCTCCAGTCTACCTGCCTCACTGCCACTGCTAATCTGATCATTCTTTTCTGTCTTAAAAAGTCCTTCATTGTTCACCCACACCTACAACGATAAGCTCACCTTCTTTCTCACGGCACGTGTGCTTTTTTACGATCTGGCCGTCCCACTCTCCAGCCTCACCCTGGCTGCCGCTTCCAAGCTTCCTCAGTCCTGACATTCATTCCAAATGAGGGCAGCTTCTTGGAATATCCCATGTTCCTTCATTCTTTCTTGCCTCCCCACAGGCTACAGCCTCTGCCCAGAAAGTCCTGTTTCTTCCTTAGCCATCTGGAAACTATGCTTCACCTTCCAAGACCCAGATGAAGCCTCAGTCCCTCAGAAAGCCTACCCTGGAGAGTTACGTGCTTATTCCTACATAAGCACCTCCTTTGGGATGAAGCTCAGCCCAGGTATGTTACAAATACAGCAACTGACATGCTGCTTTAATCTTCTGTTTGTATTTCTCTTTGATAGAAATCTTCACTCACTTGTGAAACCATGGAAGGCAGGGGCAATATCTTATCCTTCACGTTTTTAGGCTTAGCACATAATTGACACTTTATAAATGGGTAAATGACTTGCTGTGCTGGATAGTTAAATGGATAGATGGATGATTTTGAGTTATTGGCTTGCATTTAACACAACTCAAACTGTTAAATTTTCCAACAGAAGAGACTATCTAAAAGGAAACACATTTTCTTAATCCTACTTCATCTTGTGCTGTAATCTCTTCTTTTAAAACAAAAACACCTACAGGAATATACACTTTACACACAACTTTGCCTTAAAGGAAAGATCATATTATAGGAAATAAACAGCATTCAAGCACTCACCAGAGCCATTCATCCTCAAAAGATGTAAAGAGCATCAAGGCAATAATAGCTCCATTTGTTGGGTGTTTACTATGAGTCTGTGTACCTTGGATGACACACAGCAACAACCTATTTAGTCTCAAATTATAGGTGAGCATGTAAAGACACACGACTAGGTCGGAAACCCTCAATCCTGGAACCAAAGGAATTTTTTATCCACTGAGAGAGTCAAATCATCAAAATTTACAGTGGGAAACATTGATACAGAATATTACTTTCTCTGCAATAATTGTGGGAACAATATCAGTATTTTCTTAGACATGTTAAAGGCAGGATTTACCCAAGAGCTCTACCATGCATACAGCAGGAAAACTCTACCATAACTGGTCGATATGAAAATTCATTTCATACTACACAATTTACACTGCCCCATTTATTGTTGTTTTTAAGACATTTGAGCAATAACCTGTAATTATCTCTGCAACAAGTATGAATGAGACAGCCATGTTTCTGTTTCAGGCTACATTCTCTAAATTGTTTCAAACAATCCAAAAACCCTCCTCAGTTCAGTTCAATCACTCAGTTGTGTGAGCGACCCCATGAATCGCAGCATGCCAGGCCTCCCTGTCCATCACCAGCTCCCAGAGTTCACTCAAACCCACCTCCATCAAGTCGGTGATGCCATCCAGCCATCTCATCCTCTGTCATCCCCTTCTCCTCCTGCCCTCAGTCCCTCCCAGCATCAGAGTCTTTTCCAATGAGTCAAATCTTCGCATGAGGTGGCCAAAGTACTGGAGCTTCAGCTTTAGCATCATTCCCTCTAGAGAACACCCAAGGCTAATCTCCTCCAGAATGGACTGGTTGGCTCTCCTTGAAGTCCAAGGGACTCTCAAGAGTCTTCTCCATCACCACAGTTCAAAAGCATCAATTCTTCAGCGCTCAGCCTTCTTCACAGTCCAACTCTCGCATCCATACATGACCACAGGAAAAACCATAGCCTTGACTAGACGGACCTTAGTCGGCAAAGTAATGTCTGTGCTTTTGAATATGCTATCTAGGTTGGCCATAACTTTTCTTCCAAGGAGTAAGCGTCTTCTAATTTCATGGCTGCAGTCACCATCTGCAGTGATTTTGGAGCCCAAAAATATAAACACTGTTTCCACTGTTTCCCCATCTATTTTCCATGAAGTGATGGAACCAGATGCCATGATCTTCATTTTCTGAATGTTGAGCTTTAAGCCAATTTTTTCGCTTTCCTCTTTCACTTTCATCAAGAGGCTTTTTAGTTCCTCTTCACTTTCTACCATAAGGGTGGTGTCATCTGCATA
>SJYT01033617.1:59334-77993 GCA_006410635.1 Cephalophus harveyi
TGTTTTTTTTTTTTCCCCTAATGAGGATGAAGAATACAAATAAACTGGAGCTTGGCTACACTGTGGAGAACATTTTGTGCAGAATTAGTTTGCTCAGTGTTGTCTCACATGACTGCTTAGAATATTGAGGAATTCTAGAAGCTCAAAATAAGAAGGAACACACACACTTTTCCTCTAAGGCACTGTGGTCCACAGCCTCAAGGTGGCCCCAAGTGACTCCCACCTCCTGGTGGACATGCCCTTGTGTGCACCCCTGCACCCTCAGGGTTGATCTGTGGGACCCACTGAGGAGAAAATTTATGACTTGTAACTGACAAGAGTTGGTTGTAAAAAGACTCTTTGATTCATCTATGTTTCTTGCTGTCACTCATTTTGGGGAAGCTAACTTCCAGGACATGAGACTAGCCAGTGACCTCTCAGGAAGCCCTGAGAAAGATGCACATGGGAAGGAGCCGAGGCTTCCCTCAGCAAAGCAAGTGTGGGAGCCACGTGGATTGGATGCTCCTCCAGTCCAAGCTGACTCCCATAGGTTGCTGTCCTTCTTGACACCTTGACTGCAACCACAGGAGGAACTCTGAGCCATCCAGCTTAGCTGCTTCTCAATTCTGACTCTTAGAATCTGTGTGAGAAAAAGAATGTTTTGTTGCTTCCAGCCGTTACTTTTGAGGGATTTATTTCACAACTAGAGATGTGTGATAAAGACAGCATCCTGCAGCCACACACTGAAATCCCACGGCCCAAGAGTGTAGCTTCTCAGTCACAAGCTGATGAGCTTAAGTAGCAACAGGAGTCTTTATTCTAGGGAGCTGTGCACCTAGACTCTTGTTACTGGGGGAAGAGGTGGAGATGGACAGGAACCAGATGATAAACAGCAGCCTATAGGCAGGCTGAAATTGCAGCCCCCAGCGAGCTTCACTTCCCAGAATGCCCAGCATATAAATTGCACTTGGCCAAGTGACTCGCCATGACCAGTGGGGTATCAGCAAGCTTGCTGCAGGCAGAAGCTCCCACTCCAGGTGTCACCCTCCCCCTCTCCCTTATAAGTGGGGTCCCAGCAATGCTGCCTGGGAGATTGGGAAAGATCAGAGTGCAGCAAAACATCACTGCAGTACTCTCCAAAAGATTCAGTGTTGTTTAAATCTATCAAATGTGGGCATGTTTTGTTAATACAGAAGAGATTACTAAAACACAGCCTTAGCAAGTACAAAATATCCTGGAAACTCACTGCAAACTGTACTCTATTGTCTAAAATAAAGGGTTTGGGGGTTTTTTTGCATTTTTAAAAAATTAATTTTATTGGATTGTAGTTGCTTTATAATGTTGGGTTAGTTTCCATTGTACAGCAAGGTAAATCAGCTCTACATATGCCTGTATCCTCCTTTTTTAAACTCCTTCCTATTTAGGTCACCACAGAGCATCAAGTAGAGTTCCCTGTGCTACACAGTAGGTTCTTACTAGTTATCTATTTTATACAGAGTATCAATAGTGTATATGTGTCAATCCCATTCTCCTAATTCAACCCACCCCTCTTTTCCCCCTTGGTATTCATAATTTCTTCTCTACATCTGTGCCTCTACTTCTGCTTTGCAAATAAGTTCATCTGTACCATTTTCTAGATTTCATATATATGCATTAATATACAATATCTGCTTTTCTATTTCTGACTTCACTGTGTAGGACACTCCCTAGATCCATTGACATCACTACAAATGACTCAAATAAATAAATTAAATTAAAATAAAGGCATTTTCCATGGTGTTATAGAGCAGAAAAACTGCTTTCCTTGATTACAGTCAGATAAGGCAGTTGACTTATCTAACCAAATAATACAGTTAAGGGTTCTTACAGTACAAAGGGTCTATCTTACAAATCATAGAAATTAACTTTTCTTATAATAAATCAAATTTTTGGTTTTCATCTAAAACATCATTTCTTAAACTGTGGTGTGAGGTCCATGAACTGACCTCAGGGGCCACATAAAGGAGATGCCAAAACTTTTTTATTTTTAATTGGAGGCTAATTACTTTACAATATTGTAGTGGTTCTTGCCATACATTGAAATGAGTCAGCCACCGGTGCACATGTGTTCCCCATCCTGAACCCCTCTTCCACTTCCCTCCCCATCCCATCCCTCAGGGTCATCCCAGTGCACCAGCCCTGAGCACCCTGTCTCATGCATCGAACCTGGACTGGCAATCAATTTCACATATGATAATATACATGTTTCAATGCTAAAACTTTTAAATTAATGTCTTCTAGGTGCTTTGAAACATAATTTTGAAATGGATGTTCCATTTATAACAAATTAAGTTATTAAAACATTGTTGAGTTCAGATAATATAAGGTAGCAGAACACTCTCTGTACTGTATATGGTTGGTCAATTTACACCCAGCATTGTTTCATTGCTAAAATATACAGAATAATTTTCCTTAGAAAAGAATTACTGAGACCCAGGTGGCCCTAGTGGTAAGTAACCCACCTGCCAATGCAGGAGACACAAGAGGCTTGGGTTGGATCCCTCGGTCAGGGAAGATCCCCTGAAGGATGGCATGGAAATCCACTGCAGTATTCTTGTCTGGAAAATCCCATAGTCAGAGAAGCCTATTGGGCTACAGTCCATAGAGTAAAAGTCATTTACAACTCCAGCAAAGAGTTAGACCTGACTGAAGCAACTTAGCATGCACACAGCAACTATCATTATTTTAAAAAATTCATTTTAAAGAGTTAAGCTATAAAATGCCAAAGAAAATAAAGTATGATAAAATGCACTTATTTTTGGATTTTACTATTATATCTGGAGGCTTCGCAGGTGGCTCAGTGGTAAAGAATCCACCTACTAATACAAGAGTCACAGGAAACTCAAGTTCTGTCCCTGGGTTGGGAAGATCCTCTGGAGGATGAAATGGCAACCCACTCCAGCACTTTTGCCTAGAAAAATTCCATGGACAGAGGAGTCTGGCAGGCTACAGTACAAGGGTTTACAAAGAGTTGGACATGACTGAGCAACTGAGCATGCACTGTAACTGAAGATAAATTAAAAATAAATATCTCTGTGCTTTAGGTGCTAAAAAGATTTTTTTCCAATAAAAGTATGAAGCCAAAAAAAATTTGAAAACTGTCCCTTGTGTCTATCCCTGATGTGAATCTTCATGAAAAGAAAACTAGATCTGGAAAGCTGAGATTTTTACTAACTCTTGGATTTGCCCCAATACAAAAATATTGTCTGGAAGCATTTCAAATGAAGCCACACAAGACTGAAAGGATCTCATTGAACTCATGAGCTCTGTTTTGTGACTTGCAGCAGAAATACAATGACGAGCAGCATCCTTGTCAAACCATTTCTCTGAGTCCACAAAACAGGTCGTGAATTACAGGCGATGATGCCAGTTTCCTCTATCTGAATGAAACCTCACAAGATCTTAGTGAAGCCAAAAACTCAGCTTCTTATATTAATACGTACTGAAAGTGGGTGTACTGAAAGGTTATTGAAGTACTGAAAGTCTATGTTCAAAATAACAAAATATTTATTTATCAGTGAAATATGGGACTTCCAAAAATCACAATAATCTTTCAAAGACACTGAGCCACAAATCTCAGTGTCCTTTGTTAAAGGAAGCAAATGACAGGTCCACACATAGCTGGGATGCACCCCTTCCAAAAGCATCACACCAGGTATTCTACTGACACCCCTGGAAAAGGCCTACGGGTGTGTCTCTGACCAGAGTCAAGGCCTCTGCTACACAGAAGCTTACTGGCACTCAAGAGGATGTAGGATAAAGGAACCACAGAACTGTATTTCAAGCCCAGATAGTTCACCTATTAGTAGAATGATCTTGAACAACTTTTCTAACTTCTCTGAGTCTAGAGTTTGCCCATTTGCAAAATGATAATACCTACCTTGGAAGGAAAGTTTTGACAAAACTAGATAGCAATTCAAAAGCAGAGATATTACTCTGCCAACAAAGGTCCGTCTAGTCAAGGCTATGGATTTTCCAGTAGTCATGTATGGATGTGAGATTTGGACTGTGAAGAAAGCTGAGTGCTGAAGAATTGATGCTTTTGAACTGTGGTGCTGGAGAAGACTCTTGCAAGTCCCTTGGACTGCAAGGAGATCCAACCAGTCCATCCTAAACATCAGTCCTTGGTGTTCTTTGGAAGGACTGATGCTGAGGCTGAAACTCCAATGCTTTGGCCACCTCATGTGAAGAGTTGACTCATTGGAAAAGACCCTGATTCTGGGAGGGACTGGGGGCAGGAGGAGAAGGGGATGACAGGACTTGGTGATGGACAGGGAGTCCCCACATGCTGTGATTCATGGGGTGGCAAAGAGTCAGACATGACTGAGCAACTGAACTGAACTGAATACCCACTTAAAAATACATGCTTAAAGATCAAATGAACTTATCTACAAAACAAAAATAGAGTTACTGATATAGAAAATAAACTTATGGTTACCAGGGGGGTAGGTGAGGGAGGGATAAATTTGAAGATTGGGATTTACACATACATACAACTGTATGAAATATAGATAACTAACAAGGACTACTGTATAGCACAGGGAACTCTACTCAATATTCTGTAATAACCTATATGCAAAAAGAATCTTAAAAGGAGTGGACATATGTATAGCAGATTCACTTTGCTATATACCTGAAACTAACACAACATTTTAAATCAATTATACCCCGGTAAAAGGTGTTTTTTTTTTTTTTTTTTAAGATCAAATATGATACTATGTAAATGGAGCTAGTCTTGTGCTGGTACTCAGTGAAATTTTGGTTGCTTTAAACTGAATAAGCAAAACCCAAAACTTATCTTGCTTCTTCTTCTGAGTCTCCAACTCAGGAGAAGACTGAGAACTTTTCCTGGAGACTGAGAACTTTTTCCTTAGCCCTCATCACCATTACCAGCAGTCTTCCAAGACTGGCCTACAGGGTCTGTAAAACCCTCTGAATACAGCACCTTTTGCTCAAGGTGACCCTGAAGTAGATCAGGACCACAGTCTGGCCCTTTCACCCATAACTTCTGCCTGCCTTTGTGGAATAACACTAAGTTATCCCACAGACAAATAATGTCGGCCTCTTTGTGACTCAATAGTGTCGGACTCTTTGTGACCCTATGGACTATAGCCACCAGACTCTTCTATCCGTGGAATTTTCCAGATAAGAATACTGGAGTGGGTTAGCCAAAGAATAATTTTAATCAAAGAAGTGAGAAAATGTGGAAACAAAGCAAAACAGTCCAGCAAGAATAAATAATAATAGTTTAGTCATTAAGCATAGTCAAGGGCCATTAGTTTCTCCTCAAGGGCTATAGATAATACTCTGAGCCATATCCTATGAGCTGTCTTGTAGATACTGAAACCCCCACCAAGTGGAAGAAGTTAACTATGTTATGATCAGACTATAGTCACGATATGCTGCTGCTGCTGCTGCTAAATCGCTTCAGTCGTGTCCGACTCTGTGTGACCCCATAGACGGCAGCCCACCAGGCTCCTCTGTCCCTGGGATTCTCCAGGCAAGAATACTGGAGTAGGTTGCCATTTCCTTCTCCAATGCATGAAAGTGAAAAGTGAAAGTGAAGTTGCTCAGTCGTGCCCGACTCTTAGCGACCCCATGGACTGCAGCCCACCAGGCTCCTCCGTCCATGGGATTTTCCAGGCAAGAGTACTGGAGTGGGGTGCCATTGCCTTCTCCAAGTCACAATATAAGCTGCCACAATTCTGAGAACTGGCCTCCGAGAAATGGGAACGAATTGACTCTCTAATTAAAGACTAACTGTACTTGATAAAAATGATGTTTGTCAAACCACCGATGACCAATTTCAAAATAACTGTCAGAGTTGACTGTACTCTTTCTGCATGTAGTCCTCTTCCTCAGCCTATAAAAGTTCTTGCCCTCTGATTGTAAGTGGGAAGGAGCCAGATTTTGGACAGGAGTCACTCCTGGATGCCAGAATCCAAAATAAAGCACACTATTCTTTCCACTAACTTGCCTCTCTATTGACTTTTGATTGGCAAACAGCCAGACCTCTACTTTTGGTAGCAAATTCACAGCTGCCCCGTGGAGGCTACAAGTGCAACAAGTTCACTTCCTACTCAGTCTTGGCACTATTTCTGCCCACCTCCACCTGTGCTCTTAGCAGCTCTCACCAGGTGTATGAGAAGTCCCATAGATGGACCCAGGCAGGCATCTCTGAGCCTCATATGGCTCTCTCCCTCGAAGAGCAGGGCAGCTCCAGGTCTACATCTATCATTTCCATCTTTATTCAGTAAGCACCTGATGCCCACTAATCTAAGCCTCCTCTGTGCATACGAATATTGGATTAAGATAGCATATGACAAATAAAATACTCAATGGAACCCTTAATTCATTTTAATGAGTGTCCTAAGACAATTCATCACTCCATCTGTAGATTTTACCATTCACCATGTGATGATTGTGTAATTCCATTATTTTTAACTAACTTCACCAAACACTTTCATATATCAACTTGATCTTCACAAAAATCCTGTGTGCTAGGGAGGCCAGATAGTTTTAGCCCCATTTTATTTTTATGATGAGGGACAGAAAACTTAAGTCAACTAGCTACAGCTACTCAGCTAATCTGTTGTCCAATAATTTAGACTCTAAGTATTATGGTTTAAAAATCTACACCTTTTTCAGTATACTCTGCTGTCTCCTGGTGTGCTGTCTCTTATCCAACTGGTAATAGAAGTAGTCAAAACACAAGGCAGCCTCTGAAATTACCATCAAATTATGTGTATCAAACCAAGTGATTTAAGAAAGCAAAGCTGTACCAAGAAGGCTTTCTTCAATTTGTATTCAAAGTGTTATATTACATATACAAGCAAAGATAAAACCAAATTATTTTTCAGGTTATAAAAATTGCACATGGTGATTATAGAAAGTGTAAATGAGAAAACATCGCCTGGATGCTATTCTGAGCATTTTGGATATTTATTGCACATTTTGAGAATGTGAAAGATGTGAGGTGATTTTGTTTCCAGCATAGCCCTGTGGCTGCCCTGAGGAGAGTACTTACAATCCCAGAGGCAGAAGAAAGCCAAACCACATGGCAGACACTGAGACATGATCTCTGGAATGAGGTACGTGGTAAATGTACAACAGATGGGGTGGTTACGGGCTGTAAGCAAAACAGAGGTGGTAGGAAGTTCTTGGCCTGAGAAATGGGTGGCTGATGGGTGTCACTTGGTGCCTGAGGAAAAAGGGGACAGGAGCAGGTTTTGCAGGAAGAAGACAAGGATTCTAATTTGCATACGTTAAACTTCAAGTAGCTGATGGTCATTCACGTGGATGATCTGGTCAGATACATGAGTCTGTGAAACAGGGGAGAGTGGGGGTACAAGACAGCAACGTGCTATATCATTATGACACAACGTTGTCTCATGCCCTGATACAGCTTGAAATACGTCACAGCAGTGCCTCTGGGACTGGTGCAGCTGATCAGTCAGCACAGTTACTCCACCCATCCAAGAAGGTCAGCTTAGATCAATGCCTTTAAACTGGAAAACTACGTGGCTGAGAGGGTGAAATTGGCAATGTTACACTTGACCAACCTGCTACAGTGCATATGAAGCCATTTGCTTCCCTATATAGATTTGTTTATTGATTATTGTAGGAAACCTTCCCAAACAACCCTTACTTCCACTTGCGTTGTAAGGGTTTTTTGTTTTGTTGGTTTCTGTTTTGTGTTGAGTCAATCCTTATTTCTTTGTATTTATGAGGCAGACAGTTATTCAGACACATAAAACAATTTTGTTTTATTTTTAAATTATTCATTCTAAATAGCAGCCATTACACTAATCTTTATTTAGCTGTCTGGCTTGATATTAATTCAATAATCATTTCTGAATAACAAATTACTTTTATCCTTTCAAGCCTACACCAATGATGGCTGAGTCAAATAGCTGTACATGTTTAAGGTGGGGGAGGAGTCATCTTATGTCTCAACACTGATTCCTGGATCACCAAGCAGCCTTCTATGAAAACTTGGCTTTTTATCACTCATCAGTAAAAATACACTGTTCTGTATGAATTATAAGTCTCAATGAAAACAGATCTTCTGAAATACAGTGTGTACATAGATACATATGTACACTTCACATGAGAAGCCAAGAAGCAAAATATGTAATCAGATATAAAAGACACATAACAAAAGGAAAAGCTTGCAAAAATAGACTCAACGAGCAGCTTCACATCACCAGTGAACAATGACAACAGGGATTCAGCAACTGATGGTGGTACCCTGATGAAGAGAACAGCAGAGTTGCACAGCAGACAGAGAAAACTACATAACTTTAAAGGCTGAAGGGGTGCTGCCCACACAGATACCTGCACTCAACTTAGGTGAATGCCTTTGAAGAAATGACACATTGCTGCTATGGGTTAATAGCTATCTCCCCCAATGATGCTGTCCTTAACAGCCTCAGGGTATCTTGAGAAGGGCAAGCTTAGTGGTGTGGTAACATTGGGGTCACAGGGAGAAACTGCTGTACAGAGCACAACCTGGGAGCAAGCCAGGTTCTAATGCTGCCTCGTTTGATAGGGGCCACATTAAGTGTCTTCCATACAGTCCCCACTTACTCCTCAAACAGTCTTAAGATAAGTTCCATCACTCTGTCACAGCTGTAGCTGGAATTCCGAGGAGAGTCACTGTCTAACTGGGATAAACAAAAAGCAGCACAACAGAGATGCTCCAGGTAGGCTTCTACTGGCCAACTGCAAAATTCATGTCAATAGTATGAAATGTATAGCGGGGAGAATACAGTCAATAACTACAGTATCTTTGTATGGTGATGGATGGTAACTAAACATATCATGGTAAAAAGTTTGAAATGTGTCCAAATATCAAATCACTATGTATATAAAAGGAACTAACATAGTGTTTCAGGTCTATTATACTTCAAACAGCAAACTCAGAAAAAAGATATCAGATCTGGGGTTACCAGAGACAGGAGTGGATAGGGAAGGTGGAATTAGATGAAAGTAACCAAAACGTACAAACTTGGGAATTCCTTGGTGAGTCACTGGTTAGGACTCCATACTTTCATTGCCAAAGGCACATATGAAGCAGCCAAAAACAAAACAAAAAACTTCCAATAATATAAATAGATACTAGGGATATAATGTACAACATGATAAATATAATTAACACTGCAGTACATTATAAGGGAAAGTTGTTAAGAGAATAAATTCTAAAGGTACTCAAGGAAAAATAATTTTTTACTCAGTTCAGTTCAGTTCAGTCGCTCAGTTGTGTCCGACTCTTTGCGACCCCATGAATCGCAGCACGCCAGGCCTCCCTGTCCATCACCATCTCTCGGAGTTCACTCAGACTCACTCCATCGAGTCCGTGATGCCATCCAGCCATCTCATCCTCGGTCGTCCCCTTCTCCTCCTGCCCCCAATCCATCCCCAAATCAGAGTCTTTTCCAATGAGTCAGCTCTTCACATGAGGTGGCCAAAGTACTGGAGCTTCAGCTTCAGCATCATTCCTTCCAGAGAAATCTCAAGGCTGACCTCCTTCAGAATGGACTGGTTGGATCTCCTTGCAGTCCAAGGGACTCTCAAGAGTCTTCTCCAACACCACACTTCAAAAGCATCAATTCTTCGGTGCTCAGCCTTCTTCACAGTCCAACTCTCACATCTATACATGACTATAGGAAAAACCATAGCCTTGACTAGACGGACCTTAGTCAGCAAAGTAATGTCTCTGCTTTTGAAAATGCTATCTAGGTTGGACATAACTTTTCTTCCAAGGAGTAAGCGTCTTCTAATTTCATGGCTGCAGTCACCATCAGCAGTGATTGTGGAGCTATTTTTTTAAACTTTGTGTCTCTCTGAGTTAGTCATTCAGTCATGTCTGACTCTGTGCCCCACCAGGCTCCTCTGTCCATAGACTTCTCCAAACAAGAGTACTGAAGTGGGTTGCCATTTCCTCCAACAGGGGATCTTCCCAAAACAGGGATCAAACTTGGGTCTCCTTTTTGCAGGTGGACTCTATACCATCTGAGCCACCAGGGATGGATGTTCACTAAACTTACTGTGATCATCACTTAATGGTGTATGTAAGTCAAATCATCATGCTGTGCACCTTAAAGTTGTACAAATAGCTGAGAAAAGAGAAGCTAAAGGCAAAGGATAAAAGTAAAGATATACCCATCTGAATGCAGAGTTCCAAAGAACAGCACAGAGAGATAAGAAAGCCTTCATAGGTGATCAGTGCAAAGAAATAGAGGAAAACTATAGAATGGGAAAGACTAGAGATCTCTTCAAAAAATTAGAGATACCAAGGAAACATTTCATGCAAAGATAGGCACAATAAAGGCCACAAAAGTCATGGACCTAACAGATGCAGAAGAGATTAAGAAGAGGTGGCAAGAATACACAGAAGAACTGTACAAAACAGACCTTCATTTCATGACCCAGATAAGCACAATGGTGTGATCACTCACCTAGAGCCAGATGTCCTGGAGTGTGAAGTCAAGTGGGCCTTAGGAAGCATCACTACAAACAAAGCTAGTGGAACTGATGTAATTTCAGCTGAGTTATCTCAAATCCTCAAAGATGATACTGTGAAAGTGCTGCACTCAATATGCCAGCAAATTTGGAAAACTCAGCAGTGGCCACAGTACTGGAAAAGGTCAGTTTTCATTCTAATCCCAAAGAAAGGCAATGGCAAAGAACGTTCAAACTTCCACACAATAGCACTCATCTTACATGCTAGCAAAGTAATGTTCAAAATTCTCCGAACCACGCTTCAACAGTACATGAACTGTGAAATTCCAGATGTTCAAGCTGGAATGAGAAAAGGCAGAGGAACCAGAGATCAAAGTGCCAACATCAGTTGTATCATCGAGAAAGCAAGAGAGTTCCAGAAAAACATCTACTTCTGCATTACTGACTATGTCAAAGCCCTTGACTCTGTGGAAAACAACAAATTGTAGAAAATTCTGAAAGAGATGAAAATGCCAGACCACCTTACCTACCTCCTGAGAAATCTGTATGCAGGTCAAGAAACAGCAATTAGAACCGGATATGAAACAACAGACTGGTTCCAAATTGGGAACAGAGTACGTCAAGGCTGTATATTGTCACTCTGCTTATTTAACTTATATGCAGAGTACATCAAGCAAAATGCCAGGCTGGATGAAGCACGAGCTGAAATTAAGAATGTGGGAGAAATATCAATAGCTCCAGATATACAGATGACACCACCTTCGTGGCATAAAGCAAAGAAAAACTAAAGAGCCTCTTGAAGAAAGTGAAAGAGGAGATTGAAAAAGTTGGCTTAAAACACAACATTCAGAAAACTAAGATCATGGCATCCAATCCCATCACTTTGTGGCAAATAGATGGGGAAATAACAGAAACAGTGACAAACTATTTTCTTGGGCTCCATAATTACTGCAAATAGTGACTGCCATCAAATTAAAAGATACTTGTTCTTTGGAAGAAAAGCTTTGACCAGCCTAGACAGTATATTAAAAAGCAGAGACATTACTTTGCTGACAAAGGTCCATCTAGTCAAAGCTATGGTAAGTAGTCTTGTATGGATGTGAGAATTGGACTATAAAGAAAGCTGAGCACCAAAGAACTGATGCTTTTGAACTGTGGTGTTGGAGAAGACTCTTGAGGTTAAGTAGATACTAGGAACTATACTTGGTCTGCAAGGAGATCCAGCTAGTCCATTCTAAAGGAAATCAGTCCTGAATATTCATTGGAAGGACTGATGCTGAAGCTGAAGCTCCAATACTTTGGTCACCTGATGCAAAGACCTGACTCATTGGAAAAGACCCTGATGCTGGGAAAGATTGAAGGCTGGAGGAGAAGGGGGCGGCAGAGGATGAAATGATTAGATGGCATTACCAACTCGATGGACATGAGTTTGACCAAGCACCAGAAGTTGGTGATGGACAGGGAGGCCTGGCATGCTGCAGTCCATGGGGTTGCAAAGGGTCAGACACAACTGAGCGACTGAACTGATTCCTGGCTGATATATCAATTATATCTCAATAAAACTGGAAGAAAAGAAAGAAAGAAAATCCTAACCATCCATCTGTCCATCCATCAACAAATCCACCCACCTTTGCCAGACTACAAAGCCATTTTTCTGCCTTGCCCACTGAGCAAAGCACCCATAGGGGGCGCTCCAGAGAGACCCAGCATGGGAAAATCAAGAGGGATCTTGCTTCATCCCATCAGCCTTCAGGTCCCCTGAGCACCTCCCAAGGATGCTTTCCACCCTAGCGAAAACAGTTTGCTTCCAAAGCTGTAGTTGAATACAGTAATTCCAACCCTCTCCCAAACAGCTGTGGTGCCCCTCAGAGACCCTCCACTGCCATTTCGTCTCCCCAGAGAGGTCAGGGTCCCAACACCCTGGGCTGCAGCTTCTTCACTATCCGAGATTCAGGTTCTAATGCTAATGATTCCAGCCCCTTTCCTTTCTGTACCCAATTCTTAGGAGCAGCCACAGCCTCCTGCAATTGCTGTCTCTGTAATAACTTTGAATTTTCTTTTTGCCTTTTCATTTACCTTGTTAATAATTTTACACTTAGTTAACAGTTCTTTGTATTAAATCCTCTCTAGCAAAATAGCTGGTATGATTTCTGTCCTCCAAATATGTAATATTCCCAGAAATATGTACGTGTCACATTCATATATTCCATTTTGCATAAAAATCGCAATGTATTCATTGATATACTAAAACTCAGCTATAGGCACATATGAAATCTGTATACTCAAGATTAAAAATCTAGAGATCTGACGTAAGAATCATTAGATGATGGTTTTTAGAAAACTATTTGCAAGTGCCATCAGTCCCAGGCTATTGCTCACAGAAAAGTCCAAGCAGTCTTATGAGTAAACGCTGTGTTGCCCGTGTTGTGTGCTATTTCCTGAAAGATGTCCCTGGCATTTCAAGTGAGATATCACATTATGAGAAGGTAAATGGTTGATAACTATGAGAATTTCATGGTCTTCTTTTTTATTACAGTCTGTTCTCTGAACTATTTTAGAGAACTGATTTTTTTTCTCAGTCTATTCTTGTAATGTTTTTCAACGTTTATTTTGACAGGTCCCAATGAATTGAGTTCCCTTGAGTTTAAGTAGACTCAAGGTAGAAGCTGATATTAAGATTTCCAGAAAATGTAGGGCTGATGTCATGTAGGAAGTGTCATCTTTTTCCTCTAATAGAGAGAACTCTGAGATGCCAGGCAGTTTCCACAAGAAGTAGGCAAGATTGTCCCTGGGGAAAAGAAAGACCTTCTAGAGTGTCTATGTATATTCACCTTTTACCTCTTGCTTTTTAAATTTCTATTTCTGTGTGTTTTACAATATAGGTACAATACCAATTTGGTTTTTAAATGTAATTATTTTAGAAATAGAAATAAATACCTATAGCTTGAGTATGTTCTCAAAGCTGTTTTACTGTTAGGAGTCCATTTTTAAATAATTTGGAGGGCCACTGCTCTATTTTTTTCTATGTTTTTCCATTTTAGATTATTACAAGGGATTGAATATTGTTCCCTATGCAAAATAGTAAGATCTTGTTATCTGTTTAATATATCATAGTGTGTGTATGTTAATCCCCAACTCTTGCTTTACCCTTCGTCTCCCTTTCCTCTTTGGTAACCATACATTTATTTTCTTTGGGAGACCACTGCTCTAATGATAAGGCACTGTGTGTCTGGAGTGAGGATCAGCAAGTTTGAGCTGCAGCTCACCACAGCCCCAGGTGCACTCTTGCAGGACTCCCCAAGCTCAGGCTGAGAGAAGGGGAAGGTAAGAATGTGAGGCAGTGACGACGTGGCCCCAGAGCCTGAAGAGTTTTCCAACTGCCCTACACAGGAAACTTCTGCCAACCACTACTTTGGAGGGAGTCCACTCAAACTGATTCCAAAATTCTTGGGGAAAGGGAGAGAGCTTCCCTTCTCAGTTCATTAATGAGATGAGCACAGATGGGGGGTTCGGCAGGTTCAGAGGCTGGTGCTCAAGGTACAACTGCGGGTGTGACAGACATCACAGCAGTCAGTGCACCGGGGGTAAAGGGGTCAAGGATAGATGGACCAATCATGCAGGCACTGATGACTTCCTGGAGGATGATGACAAATCTTGAAGGGGCCTGTTACACTGGCCTGGAGGGTGTCACAATTAAACAAGCTTCATTCCATGAGCAGGAGGTAAGTAAGAAGAGAGTAAGTTGTCAACGAAAGTTTTAGATCAACATCTATGACTGTGAAATGTAATAATGACTAATGCTCAAAAGGTGATGCTGAATCATTAAAATCTGAATCAATTATTTTCAATACTCTTATTAAAGAGAGAAATACATTTTAGAAGCATTTACACCAGAGGAAATGCTGAAATAAATAATCCTGAATTGAATAGTTTAATTTGCATCCAAGAAACTAAGCTACACAGAATGAGGTGATACCCAGCTGACAGACTCTTGATCATACAAAGATGCAACAGAAGCTGAAAGCCAAAATTCTGAGAGCTAATTCATTGATGAAGCCCCTCAGTACGTGTTCGTGAGGAAGAGGAAATTAAAATATAGGTAATTAGGCTGCTATGTAAGTGGCAATAGGCTTTCCAGAGAGCCTAATTAACTGTAATGTGTTCATTCTGCTCCATTTTAGAGTTCCCCAAATTTGCTATTCAGTGTCTAAAACCTGGAAGCTGGGAATAGATCTGTCCTTTGACCACTGGATTAAGTAGAATTAGCCTTTTCAAATTTAGATATAAATGTCTAATAAAGAGCATCCAGCAGCTCCTGTCTGTGCCTGCCAGGGTTGGAAGTTTCCGTTGCTCATAAAAGGACCACATTATAGCATGAATGGCTTGAACACAGGCACAGACACTGCCAGATGACACCAGCATCTGTTCCACCTTCTTAGTGTCCAAGAAAAATTCTATTTTGTCTGCAAGTACTAGTGCTTTAAATACACTATCGAATTTAATTTTCTCAATAGCTCTACCATAGTCCCAGTTTCTCAGGAAGATTAGATAATCCACCCAAGATGATACAACTAGGAAGTGCCTGTTTGCATCAGTCATGTCCAACTTTTTGTGACCCCATGGACTGTAGCCTGCCAGACTCCTCTGTCCATGGGATTCACCAAGCAAGAATACTGGAGTTGTTAACTGTTCTCTTCTCCAAGGGATCGTCCCTACCCAGGGATTGAACTTGGGTCTTCTGCATTGCAGATGGATTCTTTACCATCTGAGTCACTAGGCAAGCTGCTAGGAAGTAGTGACCTCAAACAAATCCAGATCTGATGGCTTCTGTTGCTTCTTCCTTAATGCTAAGCCCAGAGCATTGCACGTGTATGCTTGCTCAAGGACAGTTTTGTTCAAAACTATTTCCATAACAAACAGCCAAGAAAGCTAAGGAGAGTGTCACTTTCTTGGTCAGAGAACAGATTCATTTACTCAGTCCAGGATAATATCTTCTTCATTTTTTCAGAGGAAATATGCTTGCATTCCAAAGTAAGAAAAATGTCTTCCCTAGAAGTAAAGATCGGGCAGGATTGCCAGCATCTCTATGCAAGTTTAGTGTTTCCTAAGCTCAGGACACCCCAGCTGTGACACACCCCCCACATGTGTACAACATCCATCTAGTCTCACACCTGCACCTTCCCCTTAGGACTGGAGGAAAAGGAAATTGATACAAACATTACACTCTGTTGCATGAACTGTCTGCCTGCATTTGGCCATGTTCTCTCTTTAAGTAAGAAAACTGTGAGAATGAGCAAGGACACCCAGCCCCTGCAGTGGTCACTGCCCAGTAGGGTCTGCCAGACCACTTGACTATAGACAGGGTTTGTTTAGGAAACCAGCTGAGACATCTCTTTCTGATCCAACAGGATGATGTTGAAAGAATCAATAACCTACCATTCAAGCGCATCACAGTGTTTTAAGAAGATATAATCATCTCAGAGCAGTAGTTTTCAACTTTTCAGATTTGTCACACTCTTGAATTCTAAAAGTTTGGCAGCATTCTTAAAAGAATTAAATACCAAAGTCATCATCATCAAAGTCACTAGTAACACAGAAATCACTGTCACAGTTTCCATTAAAACTCCACTGATTCATGTTGAGGTTTGACAGCAAAATTCTGTAAAGCAATTATCCTTCAATAAAAAAATAAATAAAATTTTTAAATGTAAATAAACAATTATTTATTATTTATTTACATTACAATGTAACGTACATTATTTACACTACAAAAAAATTCTGGTTATGGCTCCATTCATTCCTTTTTTTTTAATATTTTTATTTTTTTATTTTTATTTTTGGCTGTGCTGGGTCTTCGTTGCTGTGCACGGGCTTCCTCTAGTTATGGTTTGCAGCCCCTAGAGCCCAGGTTCAGCAGCTGTGTCACCTGGGCTTAGTTGGCTTAGTTACCCCATGGCATGTGGGATCTTCCCAGACAATATATTGAACCCATGAACTCTGCCTTGACAGGCAGATTCTTAACCACTGGACCACCAGGGAAGTCCCAGAAAACATCTTCAGTGACTTGATAAGCATAATCATTTGAATCTATTACAGCCAGAACGTCATCTAAAGTATATATATCTTCCAATCAATAGTTTTTTATTTTTCATTTTTCTTATTCCATAGTTTTTTTTATTTTTTTTTACTTTATTTTACTTTACAATACTGTATTGGTTTTGCCATACATCAGCATGAATCCGTGACAGGTGTACACGTGTTCCCCATCCTGAACCCCTCTCCCACCTCCCTCCCCATACCATATCTCTGGGTCATCCCAGTGCACCAGCCCCAAACATCCTGTATCCTGCATCGAATCTAGACTGGCGATTCATTTCTTATATGATGTTATACATGTTTCATGCCATTCTCTCAAATCATCCCACCCCCTCCCTCTCCCACAGAGTCCAAAAGACTGTTCTATACATCTGTGTCTCTTTTGCTATCTTGCATACAAGGTTATCATTACCATCTTTCTAAATGCCATATATATGCATTAGTATACTGTATTGGCGGTTTTCTTTCTGGTTTACTTCACTCTGTATAATTGGCTCCAGTTTCATCCACCTCATTAGAACTGATTCAAATGTATTCTTTTTTTTTTTTAATTTTATTTTTACTTTATTTTACTTTACAATACCGTATTGCTTTTGCCATACATTGACATGAATCCACCACGGGTGTATACGAGTTCCCAATCCTGAATCCCCCTCCCACCTCCCACCCCATATCCTCTCTCTGGATCATCCCCATGTACCAGCCCCAAGCATCCTGTATCCTGTATCGAACATAGGCTGGTGCTTCGTTCTTACATGATAGTATACACATTTCAATGCCATTCTCCCAAATCATCCCATCCTCTCCCTCTCCCACAGAGTCCAAAAGTCCGTTCTATACATCTGTGTCTCTTTTGCTGTCTCACATACAGGGTCATCATTGCCATCTTTCTAAATTCCATATATATATGTCAGTATACTGTATTGGTGTTTTTCTTTCTGGCTTACTTCACTCTGTATAATAGGTTCCAGTTTCATCCATCTCATTAGAACAGATTCAAATGAATTCTTTTTAATGGCTGAGTAATACTCCATTGTGTATATGTACCACAGCTTTCTTATCCATTCATCTGCTGATGGACATCTAGGTTGTTTCCATGTCCTGGCTATTATAAACAGTGCTGCAATGAACATTGGGGTACATGTGTCTCTTTCAATTCTGGTTTCCTCGGTGTGTATGCCCAGCAGTGGGATTGCTGGGTCATAAGGCAGTTCTATTTGCAGTTTTTTAAGGAATCTCCACACTGTTCTCCATAGTGGCTGTACTAGTTTGCATTCCCACCAGCAGTGTAAGAGGGTTCCCTTTTCTCCACACCCTCTCCAGCATTTATTGCTTGTAGACTTGTGGATCGCAGCCATTCTTACTGGTGTGAAATGGTACCTCATTGTGGTCTTGATTTGCATTTCTCTGATAATGAGTGATGTTGAGCATCTTTTCATGTGTTTGTTAGCCATCCGTATGTCTTCTTTGGAGAAATGTCTAGTTCTTTGGCCCATTTTTTGATTGGGTCATTTATTTTTCTGGAATTGAGCTGCAGGAATTGCTTATACATTTTTGAGATTAGTTATTTGTCAGTTGCTTCATTTGCTATTATTTTCTCCCATTCTGAAGGCTGTCTTTTCACCTTGCTTATAGTTTCCTTTGTTGTGCAGAAGCTTTTAATTTTAATTAGATCCCATTTGTTTATTTTTGCTTTTATTTCCAGTATTCTGGGAGGTGGGTCATGGCAGATCCTGCTGTGATTTATGTCAGAGAATGTTTTGCCTATGTTCTCCTCTAGGAGTTTTATAGTTTCTGGTCTTACGTTTAGATCTTTAATCCATTTTGAGTTTATTTTTGTGTATGGTGTTAGAAAGTGTTCTAGTTTCATTCTTTTGCAAGTGGTTGACCAGTTTTCCCAGCACCATTTGTTAAAGAGATTGTCTTTAATTCATTGTATATTCTTGCCTCCTTTGTCAAAGATAAGGTGCCCATATGTGTGTGGATTTATCTCTGGGCTTTCTATTTTGTTCCATTGATCTATATTTCTGTCTTTGTGCCAGTACCATACTGTCTTGATGACTGTGGCTTTGTAGTAGAGC
>SJYT01033617.1:78051-112078 GCA_006410635.1 Cephalophus harveyi
AAGATAAGGTGTCCATAGGTGTGTGGATTTATCTCTGGGCTTTCTATTTTGTTCCCTGTCTCTTATACACATCTAGATGTGTATAAGAGACAGGTCTTGATGACTGTGGCTTTGTAATATAGCCTGAAGTCAGGCAAGTTGATTCCTCCAGTTCCATTCTTCTTTCTCAAGATTGCTTTGGCTATTTGAGGTTTTTTTGTATTTCCATACAAATTGTGAAATTATTTGTTTTAGCTCAGTGAAAAATACTGCTGGTAGTTTGATAGGGATTGCATTGAATCTGTAGATTGCTTTGGGTAGTATACGCATTTTCCCTATATTGATTCTTCCGATCCATGAATATGGTATATTTCTCCATCTATTAGTGTCCTCTTTGATTTCTTTCACTAGTGTTTTGTTCAGTTCAGTTCAGTCGCTCAGTCGTGTCCGACTCTTTGCAACCCCATGAATCGCAGCACGCCAGGCCTCCCTGGTGAATGGAATTGTTTCCTTAATTTCTTTTTCTACTTTCTCATTATTAGTGTATAGGAATGCAAGGGATTTCTGTGTGTTGATTTTATATCCTGCAACTTTACTATATTCATTGATTAGCTCTAGTAATTTTCTGGTGGAGTCTTTAGGATTTTCTATGTAGAGGATCATGTCATCTGCAAACAGTGAGAGTTTTACTTCTTCTTTTCCAATTTGGATTCCTTTTATTTCTTTTTCTGCCCTGATTGCTGTGGCCAAAACTTCCAGAACTATGTTGAATAGTAGCGGTGAAAGTGGGCACCCTTGTCTTGTTCCTGACTTTAGGGGAAATGCTTTCAGTTTTTCACCATTGAGGATAATGTTTGCTGTGGGTTTGTCATATATAGCTTTTATTATGTTGAGGTATGTTCCTTCTATTCCTACTTTCTGGAGAGTTTTTATCATAAATGGATGTTGAATTTTGTCAAAGGCCTTCTCTGCATCTATTGAGATAATCATATGGCTTTTATTTTTCAATTTGTTAATGTGGTGAATTACATTGATTGATTTGCGGATATTGAAGAATCCTTGCATCCCTGGGATAAAGCCCACTTGGTCATGGTGTATGATCTTTTTAATGTGTTGTTGGATTCTGATTGCTAGAATTTTGTTAAGGATTTTTGCATCTATGTTCATCAGTGATATTGGCCTGTAGTTTTCTTTTTTGGTGACATCTTTGTCAGGTTTTGGTATTAGGGTGATGGTGGCCTCATAGAATGAGTTTGGAAGTTTACCTTCCTCTGCAATTTTCTGGAAGAGTCTCAGTAGGATAGGTGTTAGCTCTTCTCGAAATTTTTGGTAGAATTCAGCTGTGAAGCCGTCTGGACCTGGGCTTTTGTTTGCTGGAAGATTTCTGATTACAGTTTCAATTTCCGTGCTTGTGATGGGTCTGTTAAGATTTTCTATTTCTTCCTGGTTCAGTTTTGGAAGTTTGTATTTTTCTAAAAATTTGTCCATTTCTTCCACGTTGTCCAATTTATTGGCATATAATTGCTGATAGTAGTCTCTTATGATCCTTTGTATTTCTGTGTTGTCTGTTGTAATCTCTCCATTTTCATTTCTAATTTTATTGATTTGATTTTTCTCTCTTTGTTTCTTGATGAGTCTGGCTAATGGTTTGTCAATTTTATTTATTTTTTCAAAGAACCAGCTTTTGGCTTTGTTGATTTTTGCTATAGTCTCTTTTGTTTCTTTTGCATTTATTTCTGCCCTAATTTTTAAGATTTCTTTCCTTCTATTAGCTCTGGGGTTCTCCATTTCTTCCTTTTCTAGTTGCTTTAGGTGTAGAGTTAGGTTATTTATTTGACTTTTTTCTTGCTTCTTGAGGTGTGCCTGTATTGCTATGAACTTTCCTCTTAGCACTGCTTTTATAGTGTCCCATAGGTTTTGGGTTGTTGTGTTTTCATTTTCATTCGTTTCTATACATATTTTGATTTCTTTTTTGATTTCTTCTGTGATTTGTTGGTTATTTAGAAGTGTGTTGTTCAGCCTCCATATGTTGGAATTTTTAATAGTTTTTCTCTTGTAATTGAGATCTAATCTTAATGCATTATGGTCAGAAAAGATGCTTGGAATGATTTCGATTTTTTTGAATTTATCAAGGTTAGATTTATGGCCCAGGATGTGATCTATCCTGGAGAAGGTTCCGTGAGCACTTGAGAAAAAGGTGAAATTCATTGTTTTGGGGTGAAATGTCCTATAGATATCAATTAGGTCTAATTGTTCTATTGTATTATTTAAAGTTTGGGTTTCTTTGTTAATTTTCTGTTTAGTTGATCTGTCCATAGATGTAAGTGGGGTATTAAAGTCTCCCACTATTATTGTGTTATTGTTAATATCTCCTTTCATACTTGTTAGCATTTGTCTTACATATTGCGGTGCTCCTATGTTGGGTGCATATATATTTATAATTGTTATGTCTTCTTCTTGGATTGATCCTTTGATCATTATGTAGTGGCCTTCTTTGTCTCTTTTCACAGCCTTTGTTTTAAAGTCTATTTTATCGGATATGAGTATGGCTACTCCTGCTTTCTTTTGGTCTCTATTTGCATGGAATATCTTTTTCCAGCCCTTCACTTTCAGTCTGTATGTGTCCCTTGTTTTGAGGTGGGTCTCTTGTAGGCAGCATATATAGGGGTCTTGTTTTTGTATCCATTCAGCCAGTCTTTGCCTTTTGGTTGGGGCATTCAACCCATTTACGTTTAAGGTAGTTATTGATAAGTATGATCCCGTTGCCATTCACTTTATTGTTTTGGGTTCGGGTTTATACGCCCTTTTTGTGTTTCCTGTCTAAAGAATATCCTTTAGCATTTGTTGGAGAGCTGGTTTGGTGGTGCTGAATTCTCTCAGTTTTTGCTTTTCTGTAAAGGTTTTTATTTCTCCTTCATATTTGAATGAGATCCTTGCTGGGTACAGTAATCTGGGCTGTAGGTTATTTTCTTTCATCACTTTAAGTATGTCTTGCCATTCCCTCCTGGCCTGAAGAGTTTCTGTTGAAAGATCTGCGGTTATCCTTATGGGAATCCCCTTGTGTGTTATTTGTTGTTTTTCCCTTGCTGCTTTTAATATTTGTTCTTTGTGTTTGGTCTTTGTTAATTTGATTAATATATGTCTTGGGGTGTTTCGCCTTGGGTTTATCCTGTTTGGAACTCTCTGGGTTTCTTGGACTTGGGTGATTATTTCCTTCCCCATTTTAGGGAAGTTTTCAACTATTATCTCCTCTAGTATTTTCTCATGGTCTTTCTTTTTGTCTTCCTCTTCTGGGATTCCTATTATTCGAATGTTGGAGCGTTTCATATTGTCCTGGAGGTCTCTGAGATTGTCCTCATTTCTTTTAATTCGTTTTTCTTTTTCCCTCTCTGATTCATTTATTTCTACCATTCTATCTTCTATTTCACTAATCCTATCTTCTGCCTCCGATATTCTACTATTTGTTGCCTCCAGAGTGTTTCTGATCTCATTCATTGCATTATTCATTGTATATTGGCTCTTTTTTATTTCTTCTAAGTCCTTGTTAAACCTTTCTTGCATCTTCTCAATCCTTGTCTCCAGGCTATTTATCTGTGATTCCATTTTGATTTCAAGATTTTGGATCATTTTCACTATCAATATTCGGAATTCTTTCTCAGGTAGATTCCCTATCTCTTCCTCTTTTGTTTGGTTTGGTGGGCATTTATCCTGGTCCTTTACCTGCCGGGTATTCCTCTGTCTTTTCATCTTGGTTATATTGCTGCGTTTGGAGTGGCCTTTCTGTATTTTGGCAGTTTGTGGAGTTCTCTTTATTTTGGAGTTTCCTCACTGTGGGTAGGGTTGTATCAGTGGCTTGTCAAGGTTTCTTGGTTAGGGAAGCTTGTGTCAGTGATCTGGTGAGTGGAGCTGTATTTCTTCTCTCTGGAGTGCAATGAAGTGTCCAGTAATGAGTTATGAGATGTCAATGGTTTTGGAGTAACTTTGGGCAGCCTGTATATTGAAGCTCAGGGCTGTGTTCCTGTGTTGCTGGAGAATTTGTGTGGTATGTCTTGCTCTGAAACTTGACCCTTTGGTGGTGCTTGGCTTCAGTGTAGGTATGGAGGCATTTGATGAGCTCCTATTGATTAATGTTCCCTGGAGTCAAGAGTTCTCTGATGGTCTCAGGATTTGGACTTAAGCCTCCTACTTCTGGTTTTCAGTCTTATTTTTACAGTAGTCTCAAGACTTCTCCTTCTATACAGCACCGTTGATAAAACATCTGGGTTAAAGATGAAAAGTTTCTCCACATTGAGGGACACCCAGAGAGGTTCACAGTGTTACATGGAGAAGAGAAGAGGAAGGAGGGAGTTAGAGGTGACCCGAATGAGATGAGGTGGAATCAAAAGAGGAGAGAGCAAGCTAGCCAGTAATTACTTCCACGTTGATAAAACATCTGGGTTAAAGATGAAAAGTTTCTCCACATTGAGGGACACCCAGAGAGGTTCACAGTGTTACATGGAGAAGAGAAGAGGAAGGAGGGAGTTAGAGGTGACCCGAATGAGATGAGGTGGAATCAAAAGAGGAGAGAGCAAGCTAGCCAGTAATTACTTCCTTATGTGTGCTTCACAGTCTGGACTGCTCAGAGATGTTCACGGAGTTATACAGAGAAGAGAAGAGGGAGGAAGGAGACAGAAGTCCGGTCCTCCTATTTTCCCCCCTTACTTTTCCTCTCAGACAGATCCAGCCAGTAATCAGTTCCCTAAGTGTTCTCCACCATCTGGAACACACAGAGATTCACAGAGTTGGGTACAGAAGAGAAGGGGGAGGGAGGATACAGAGGCGACCTGGTGAAGAAAAAGGAGAGTCCAAAGGAAGAGAGAACAGTCAAGCCAGTAATCTCACTCTCAAGTAAAAATGGGTACTGAAGACTGGGTTTTTGAAGGTACAAAATTGATAACAAATACCAAAAAGCAAAGATTAAAAATCTAGAGTAGAGGTTGGATTTTCAGAAATACTATATTAAAGAAAAGAAGAAGAAGAAAAAAAAAAAGTCGCAAGAATTATTTAAATATATATATATATGAAGTTTGCTTTAAAAATAGGGTCTTTTTTTTGAAAAGTAATTATAGGTTATAAAAATGAAAATTAAAGGAGTAATAGAGGATTTAAAATTTTTTTAAGTTTAAAAAAAAAGAAGAAAAAGAAAAGAAAAAAAAAGGAATGATCGTAAAAATAGTAAAGATATATCTAGGACTTTCTCTGGTCTTGTTGTGGGCAGTGTGGGGTCAGTTCATTTTCAGATAGTTCCTTGGTCTGGCTTATATTTCTCAAGATCTATAGGCCCCTTCCTATGTAGTCGGTACTAACGACAGAGTTTTAATCTATTGCACCTGTCACTTTCAAGGCGGTTCCCTCTGTTTTAGCTTCTTTTGTTTGCTGGTCTCTTCAGTGTCTGATTTCCGCTGTGACACAAGGTGGGTGGGTCGTGCTGTGTGGAGGGAGAGACGCTGCAAACAAATAACACTGGCATGTGCTCACAATGTCTCAGCCACACTGGGCCTGCCCCCGCTCATGGAGCACCCAGCTCAGGCCCTAGATTGCTCCAGCGGGAACAGTCTGAGGCCGGCCCTGGGCTGCATGCCCCTCCCAGGTCTAAGCCACTCAGGTTCAGGCACTCAGGTAGTCCTCAGAGGTGCAGACTCGGTTGGGCCTGCTTTTTGTACTCTTCCAGGTCCAAGTAGCTCAGGTGTTTGGCTAGCATGGTCACTGCCACTTAACGCCTCTCCCGTCTCTGCTGCTCAGTTTTCTGGGTGTACTACTCGCACACTTTCTCAGGCGGATGACGACTGTCCAGAATCCCAAGAAGTCTTAGTTAGCAAAGAAGCCTCCTTGCAGTTTGGTAGGTAATGTCTCTCTGGGGCTGCAATTGCCCCCTTCCAGCCTTTCTGGCTCTGGCTGCCTGTCACCAAAGGGGGATGGTCTGCAGCTGGCTAATTCTCTTCCATCCTTTTTTCTGTGCGCGGTCCTCTTTTCAAAGACAATGAGCTGCTTTTCTGGGTGCCTGATGTCCTCTGCCAGCATTCAAAAGTTGTTTTGTGGAATTTACTCAGCGTTTAAATGTTCTTTTGATGAATCTGTGGGGAAGAAAGTGGTCTCCCCGTCCTATTCCTCCACCATCTTAGGACCGCCCCCGTTCATTCCCTTTCTATGCTGCTTTTCTTAGGGCTAAATGTCTCCTGCCCTGACCTAATCCTCTTACGTCCTCCTGGTGCAAAATATCTCACATGATTCCAAAAGCACATGTTCTTTCCAGGGGATCTTCCCAACCCAGGGATCAAAACAGCATCTCTTATGTCTCCTGCATTGGCAGGATTCTTTACCACTAAGACCACCTGTGGAGAAGGCAATGGCACCTCAGTCCAGTACTCTTGCCTGGAAAATCCCATGGATGGAGGAGCCTGGTAAGCTGCAGTCCATGGGGTCGCTAAGAGTCGGACATGACTGAGCGACTTCACTTTCACTTTTCACTTTCATGCATTGGAGAAGGAAATGGCAACCCACTCCAGTATTCTTGCCTGAAGAATCCCAGGGATGGGGGAGCCTGGTGAGCTGCTGTCTATGGGTCGCAGAGTTGGACACGACTGAAGTGACTTAGCAGCAGCACCACCATCACCTGGGAAGCCCCTGACTGACAGTGCAGAGAGTGCACACAAAGCATGATACTCTGATAAAATTGTCATGCTATATAATTTGTGAAGGAATCTGGTCTACCTCTGTGCCCCACACACCAGGGGCTCTCCTGGGCCTTGAGCAGCACATTCATATTCACTAAACACTCACTGTTCCCAGAGCACAATATTCCAAGCCCAATGGAGGATGTCAATAGAGAGTTTGGAATTGTCTCTGCCATCAAAGATACAATATACTTTGAAAAAACAGTATATATACATATTAATCAAAGAACACAGCTTCTCTGATAGCTCAGCAGTAAAGAATTCAGCTACAATTCAGGAGACCCAGGAGACATGAGTCCAATCCCTGAGACCAAAAGATCCTCTAGAGTAGAAAATGACCACCCACTCCATTTTTTCTTGCCTGGAGAATTCCATGGACAGAGGAGCCTGGTGGGCTATGGTCCATGGGGTAGCAAAGAGTTGGACACGACTGAGCATGCATGCATGCAAATCAAATAATACATCTCTAAATAATATCTTTACAAGAAACAATTAATACTGTAAGTATAAAGTTCAGTCCATAATCCAGGTGCTCAGAAAACATTGAATTTTTCAATAATATTTGAATATATCCAAATTGCCAAAATCTGTTGGATCATATAAAAACCAAGCGAATCCAAGAAAAACATCTACGTCTGCTTCATTGATGACTCTAAAGCTTTTGACTATGTGGATCACAACAAAGGAAAAATTTTAAAGCAGTGGGAATACCAGACCACCTTACCTGTCTCCTGAGAAACCTGCATGTTATTTAACTTATATACACAGTACATCACACAAGATGCCAGGCTGGATGAAGCACAAGCTAGAATCAAGATTGCTAGGAGAAATATCAATAACCTCAGATATGCAGATGACATGAAACTAGTGGTATAAAGTGAAGAAAAACTAAAGAGCCTCTTTTTTTAATTTTTTTCTTTTACTATATATTATTTTTTTACTTTACAAGAGCCTCTTGATGAAGGTTAAAGAGGAGAGTGAAAAAGTTGGCTTAAAATCCAACATTCAAAAAACTAAGATCATGGCATCTGGTCCCATTACTTCATGGCAAATAGATGGAGAAACAATGGAAACAGTAAACAAACTTTATTTTCTGGGGATCGAAAATTACTGCAGATGGTGACTGCAGCCATGAAATCAAAAGATGCTTACTCCTTGGAAGAAAAGCTATGACAAACTTAGACAGCATATTAAAAGGCAGAGATATTACTTTGCAGACATAGGTCCATATAGTCAAAGCTGTGGTTTTTCCAGTAGTCATGTACTGATGACATGATGAGTTGCACCATAAAGAAGGCTGAGAGTTGAAGAATTGATGCTTTTGACCTGTGATGTTGGAGAAGATTCTTGAGAGTCCTTCAGACAGCAAGGAGATCAAACACAGGTAATCCTAAAGGAAATCGACCCTGAATACTCATTGTAAGGACTGATACTGAAACTAAAGCTCCAATACTTTGGCCACCTGATGCAAAGAGCCAGCTCATTAGAAAAGACCCTGATGCTAGGAAAGAATGAGGGCAGTAGAAGGGAGAGACAGAGGATGAGATGTTTGGATGGTATCATCCACTCAGTGGGCATAAGTTTGAGCAAAGCTTTGGGAGATAGTGAAGGACTGGGAAGCCCAGCGTGCTGCAGTCCATGGGGTCACAAAGAACCAGACTGAGCAACTGAACAACAGCAAAATACATTTCCAAATACCCGGCCTACTGAGTTTTTCCTCCCTCCATAGTGCACAGAGGTTGTGTACAGCCCCCAGAGAATAATGGGACTCCCTGGCCCCCAATCCGAGTTCATCCATCTTCATTAACCACTGCTGAGACCTGACTGACCTCACCGCTAACTGGACACAGGCATCTTCAGGAAATCTGGGGGTCCTGTGCCGAAGGTGGTCTCCCTTTGTGAACCATACACTCTTCCCCTCAACTGTCCACCACTCAGAGAGTTCGTGTTCTGGAAGATGCAGGGAACAGCCCACTATGACCCAGCATGAGCTATATAGCAAATTCCCATTGACTATCTATTTTACATATGGTAATGTAAGTTTCCATGTTACTCTTTCCATACATCTCACCCTCTCCTCCCCTCTCCCCAGGTCCACAAGTCTGTTCTCAATGTCTATTTCTCCACTGCTCCCCTACAAATAAATTCTTGAGTACTATTTTTCTATATTCCATGTGTATGCATTAGAAGATGATATTTATCTTTCTCTTTCTGACTTATTTCATTCTGTATAATAGGTTCTAGGTTCATTCACCTCATTAGAACTGACTCAAAGGCATTCTTTTTTATGGCTGAGTAATAGTCCACTATGTATATGTACCACAACCTATCCATTTATCTGTTGTTGGACATCCAGGTTGTCTCCATGTTCTAGCTATTGTAAACAGTGCTGCAATGAGCAATGGGATACATGTGTCTTTTCCAATTTTAGTTTCCTCAGGGTATATGCCTAAGAGTGGGATTGCTGGGTCATATGGTGGCCCCTTTCCAGCCCTTTAAGGAATCTCTACATCATTCTCCACTGTGGCTGTATCAATCTACATTCCCACCAACAGTGCAAAAGCATTACCCCCTCTCCACACCCTCTCCAGCACTTATCTTTTGTAGACTTTTTGACAATGGCCATTCTGACTGGCACAAAGTGACATCCCATTGTAGTTTTGATTTGCATTTCTCTAATAATGAGTGATGTTGAGCATCTTTGCATGTGTCTGTTAGCCATCTGTATGTCTTCATTGGAGAAATGTCCAGGTTTTTCCCCCACTTTTTTATTGGGTTGTTTGTTTTTCTGGTAGTGAGCTTTACGAGCTGCTTGTATGTTTTGGAAGTTAATCTTTTGTCTGTTGTTTCATTTGTTATTATTTTCTTGCATTCTGAGGGTTGTGTTTTCACCCTGCCTATAGTTTCCTTTGCTGTGCAAAAGCTATTAGGTTTAAACAGGTCCCACTTGTTTACTTTTGTTTTTATTTTTGTTACTCTAGGAGGTGGGTCATAGAGGATCTTGCTTTAATTTATGTCATCAAGTATTCTGCCTATGTTTTCCTCTAAGAGTTTTATAGTTTCTGATCTTACATTTAGATTTTTAATCCATTTTTAGTTTATCTTTGTGTATGGTGTTAGGAAGTGTTCTAATTTCATTCTTTTACATGTAGCTGTACAGTTTCTAGTACCACTCATTGGAGAAGCTGTCTTTGCCCCATTGTATGTTCTTGCCTCCTTTGTGAAATATAAGGCACCCATAGGTGCATGGGATTGTTTCTGGGCTTTCTATCTTGTTCCAATGGCCTATGTTTCTGTTTTTGTGCCAACACCCTACTGTCTTGATGACCCTAGCTTTGTAGTATAATCTGAAGTCAGCAAGGTTGATTCCTCCAACTTCATTTTTCTTTCTCAAGTTTGCTTTGGCTATCCAGGGTCTTTTGTGTTTCCATACAAATTGTGAATTTTTTTGTTCTAGCTCCGTGATAAATGCCGCTGGTAATTTGATAAGGATCACAATGAATGTGTAGATTGTATTTGGTAGTATAGTCATTTTCACAATATTGATTCTTTCTACCCAGGAACATGGAATATCTGTCCATCTGTTTACATCATCTTTGATTTCTTTCTTCAATGTCTTATAATTTTCTGAGTACAGTTCTTTCATCTCCTTCAGTTCAGTTCAGTCACTCAGTCGTGTCCGACTCTTTGGGACCCCATGAATCGCAGCACGCCAGGCCTCCCTGTCCATCACCAAGTCCCGGAGTTCACTCAGACTCACGTCCATTGAGTCAGTGATGCCATCCAGCCATCTCATCCTCAGACGTCCCCTTCTCCTCCTGCTCCCAATCCCTTTCAGCATCAGAGTCTTTTCCAATGAGTCAACTCTTCGCATGAGGTGGCCAAAGTACTGGAGTTTCAGCTTTAGCATCATTCCTTCCAAAGAAATCCCAGGGCTGATCTCCTTCAGAATGGACTGGTTGGATCTCCTTGCAACAATATACAGCCTTGACGTACTCCTTTTCCTATTTGGAACCAGTCTGTTGTTCCATGTCCAGTTCTAACTGTTGCTTCCTGACCTGCATGCAGATTTTTCAAGAGGCAGGTTAGGTGGTCTGGTATTCCCATCTCTTTCAGAATTTTCCACAGTTTATTGTGATCCACACAGTCAAAGGCTTTGGCATAGTCAATAAAGCAGAAATTGATGTTTTTCTGGAACTCTCTCGCTTTTTCCATGATCCAGCGGATGTTGGCAATTTGATCTCTGATTCCTCTGCCTTTTCTAAAACCAGCTTGGACATCAGGGAGTTCACGGTTCACGTATTGCTGAAGCCTGGCTTGGAGAATTTTGAGCATTACTTTACTAGCATGTGAGATGAGTGCAATTGTGCAGTAGTTTGAGCATTTTTGTCTATTTGGTGTTTTTCTTGTTTCTTGAGGTATGATTCAGTTCAGTTCAGTTCAGTTCAGTATAGTTCAGTCACTCAGTCGTGTCTGACTCTTTGCAACCCCATGAATCACAGCACCCCAAGCCTCCCTGTCCATCACCATCTCCCGGAATTCACTCAAACTCAAATCCATCGAGTCAGTGATGCCATCCAGCCATCTCATCCTCGGTCGTCCCCTTCTCCTCCTGCCCCCAATCCCTCCCAGCATCAGAGTCTTTTCCAATGAGTCAACTCTTTGCATGAAGTGGCCAAAATACTGGAGTTTCAGCTTTAGCAGCCTTCCTTCCAAAGCACACCCACGTATGATTGTATTGCTATAAACTTCCCTCCTAGAACTACTTTTTCTGTATCCCACAGATATTGAGTTGTCGTGTTTTCATAGTCATTTGCTTCTAGAAATTTTTTAATTTCCCTTTTGATTTCTTCAGTAACCTGTTGGTTATTTAGAAACATATTGTTTAATCCCCATGTGTTTGTTTCTTTCAGTTTATTTTCTTGTAAATGATATCCAGTCTCATAGCATTGTGGTTGGAGAAGATGCTTGATATGATTTCAACTTTCTTAAAGTTACTGAGGTTTGATTTGTGACCCAGGATGTTGTCTATCCTGGAGAATGTCCCATCTGCAGTTGAGAAGGTATCTTCTTCTGCATTTGGATGGAATTTCTTAAAGATATCAACGAGAACCATCTCATCTAATGTATCATTTAAGACTTGTCTTTCCTTATTAATTTTCTGTTTTGATGACCTGTCCATTGGTGTGAGTAGGGCATTAAAGTCTCCTACTATTATTGTGTTACTGTCAATTTCCCCTTTTATGTGTTTGCAATTACCTTATGTATTGAAGTACTCCTATGTTGGGGGCATAGATATTTACAATTGTTATGTCTTCTTCTTGGATTGATCCCTTGATCATTATGTAGTGTCCTTCCTTAACTCTTGTAATTTTTATTTTAAGGTCGATTTTGTCTGATATGAAGATTGCTACTCAAGCTTTCTTTGCTTCCTATTTGCAAAGAATATATTTTTTCGTCCTCTCACTGTCAGTCTACATGTGTCTTGAGGCATGAAGTGGATTTCTTGTGGACAGCATATATGTGGGTCTTGTTTTTGTATCCATTCAGTCAGTCTGTGTCTTTTGGTTGGAGCATTTACTCTGTCTACATTTAAAGATCTTTTTTTGTATAGTTCTTCTGTGTATTCTTGCCACCTCTTCTTAATATCTTCTGCTTCTGTTAGGTCCCTACAATTTCTGTCTGTTATTGAGCCCATCTTTGCATGAAATGTTCCCTTGCTATCTCTAATTTTCTGGAAGAGATCTCTGGTGTTTCCCATTCTATTGTTTTCCTCTATTTCTTTGCATTGATCACTGAAGAAGGCTTTCTTATCTCTCCTTGCTATTCTTTGGAACTCTGCATTCAAATGGGTATTTTCCTTTCTCCTTTGCTTTTCACTTCCCTTCATTTCAAGAATACACAGAAGAACTGTACAAAAAAGATCTTCAAGACCCAGATAATCACGATGATGTTATCACTCACCTAGAGCCAGACATCCTGGAATGTGAAGTCAAGTGGGCCTTAGGAAGCATCAATACGAACAAAGCTAGTGGAGGTGATGGATTCCAGTTGAGCTATTTCAAATCCTGAAAGATGATGCTGTGAAAGTGCTGCACTCAATATGCCAGCAAATTTGGAAAACTCAGCAGTGGACACAGGACTGGAAAAGGTCCATTTTCATTCTATCCCAAAGAAAGGCAATGCCAAAGAATGTTCAAACTACCACACAATTGCACTCATCTAACACACTAGTAAAGAAATGCTCAAAATTCTCCAAGCCAGGCTTCAGCAATACGTGAACCGTGAACTTCCAGTTGTTCAAGATGATTTTAGAAAAGGCAGAGGAACCAGAGATCAAATTTCCAACATCTGCTGGATCACCGAAAAAGCAAGAGAGTTCCAGAAAAACATCTACTTCTGCTTTATTGACTATTGCAAAGCCTTTGACTGTGTGGATCACAATAAACTGTGGAAAATTCTGAAAAAGATGGGAATACCAGACCATCTGACCTGCCTCTTGAGAAACCTATATGCAGGTCAGGAAGCAACAGTTAGAACTAGACATGGAACAACAGACTGGTTCCAAATAGGAAAAGGAGTACGTCAAGGTTGTAAATTGTCATCCTGCTTATTTAACTTAAATGCAGAGTACATCATGAGAAACGCTGGGCTGGAAGAAACACAAACTGGAATCAAGATTGCCGGGAGAAATATCAATAACCTCAGATATGCAGATGACACCACCCTTATGGCAGAAAATGAAGAAGAACTAAAGAACCTCTTGAGGAAAGTGAAAGAGGAGAGTGAGAAAGTTGCTAAAGCTCAATATTCAGAAAACGAAGATCATGGCATCTGGTCCCATCACTTCATGGGAAATAGATGGGGAAACAGTGTCAGACTTTATTTTTCTGGGCTCCAAAATCACTGCAGATGGTAATCGCAGCCATGAAATTAAAAGATGCTTACTCCTTGGAAGGAAAGTTATGACCAACCTAGACAACATATTAAAAAGTAGGCATTACTTTGTCAACAAAGATCCGTCTAGTCAAGGCTATGATTTTTCCAGTGGTCATGTATGGATATGAGAGTTGGACTATAAAGAAGGCAGAGTGCCAAATAATTGATCCTTTTGAACTGCGGTGTTGGGGAAGACTCTTGCAAGTCCCTTGGACTGCAAGGAGATCCAACCAGTCCATCCTAAAGGAGATCAGTCCTGGATGTTCATTGAAAGGACTGATGTTGAAGCTGAAACTCCAATACTTTGACCACCTGATGTGAAGAGCTGACTTATTGGAAAAGACCCTGATGCTGGGAAAGATTGAGGGCAGGAGGAGAAGCAGATGACAGGATGAGATGGCAGGATGGCATCACCGAAACAATGGACATGGGTTTGGGTGGACTCTGGGAGTTGGTGATGGCCAGGGCAGCCTGGCTTGCTGTGGTTCATGGGGTTGCTAACAGTTGAACACGACTGAGTGACTAAACTCAACTGATATATATGTTCTTATTTTCATTTTCTTAATTGTTTGGGGTTGATTTTGTAGATCTTTTTCCTTCTGTTGTATTCCTTGAGTATATAATTCCCTTTAACATTTACTGTAAAGCTGGTTTCAGTTCATTTCAGTTCAGTCGCTCAGCCTTGAAAAGCCTTGAAAAGCCATAGCCTTGACTAGATGGATCTTTGTTGGTAAAGTAATATCTCTGCTTTTCAATATGCTATCTAGGTTGGTCATAACTTTCCTTCCAAGGAGTAATTTTCTTTTAAGCTGGTTTAGTGGTACTTAACTTTCCTAACTTTTGTTTGTCTGAAAATTTTTTATTTCTCCATCAATTTTGAGTGAGATCTTGCCAGGTACAGTAATCTTGGTTGTAGGTTTTTCCCTTGCAGTCCTTTAAATATATCCTGCCATTTCCTTCTGGCCTGCAGAGTTTCTGCTGAAAGATTAGCCATTAAACGTATGGGGTTTTCCTTGTATGTTTCTTATTGCTTTCCCCTTGCTGCTTTGAATTTCGTTCTTTGTGTTTAGTCTTTGTCAGTTTGATTAGTATGTGTCTTGGCACGTTTCTCCTTGGCTTTATCCTGTATGGAACTCTTCTTAACTCTTGGACTTGATTGACTATTTCCTTTTCCATGTTGGGGAAATTTTCAACTATAATCTCTTCAAAAATTTTCTCATACCCTTTCTTTTTCTCTTCTTCTTCTGGGACCCATATAATTTGAATGTTGGTTCATTTGATATTGTCCCAGAGTTCTCTGAGACTATCCTCAGTTATTTTCATTCTTTTTACTTTATTCTGCTCTTCAGAAGTAAATTCCACCATTTTATCTTCCAGCTCATGGATTCTTTCTTCTACTTCAGATATTCTTCTATTGATTCCTTCTAGAGTATTTTTAATTTCAGTAATTGTGTTGCTTGTCTCTGTATGTTTATTCTTTAATTGTTTTAGCTCTTTAATTGACTCTTGCATTTTCTCCATTTCATTTTCAAGGTTTTTTATTATCCTTACTATCATTATTCTGAATTCATTTTCAAGTAGTTTTCTTATTTCCTCTTCATTTATTTGGACTTCTATGTTTCTAACTTGTTCCTTCATTTATGTAGCATTTATCTGTCTTTTCATTTTATATATACTTTTTTTTTCAGTTTGACTTATTGTGTTTGAGGTCTCCTTTTCCCAGGCTTCAAGGCTGAATTCTTTCTTCCTTTCTGTTTCTGCCCTCGTAAGGTTAATCCAGTGATTTGTGTAAGGTTTATATAGGGTGAGATTTGTGCTGAGCTTTTGTTTTGTTTTGTTTTTCCTCTAATGGGCAAGGCTGAGTGAGGTGGTAATCCTGTCTGCTGATGGTTTGGCTTGTATATTTGTTTTGTTTGTTCTTTAGATGAGACATCCTGCACAGGGTGCTACTGGTGGTTGGGTGATACCATGTCTTGTATTCAAGTGGTTTTCTTAGTGTGAGTTCTCATTATTTGATACTCCCTAGGATTAGTTCTTTGGTAGTCTAGGGCCTTGGAGATAGTGCTCTCACCTCAAAGGCACAGGGCTTGATCTCAGGTTTTGCTTGGTTCTGTATATTCTTTTCTGCTGGTCAGATTCTCCTGTCCACTCTCAACTGGTGCTCTGTGTGCATTTTCTGTGTCTGAAGTTGTATTCCTGATGTATCTGTGGAGAGAAATGCACTCCACATATTCCTCTGTCATCTTGTTCTCCTTTCCCCCCCCCCCCTTTATGCTTTCTAGTTTCACTGGGTCACAAGGTGGCTGGTCCCAGAGGCCTCCCAGCTGGTACTTCAGACCCAAGTCAGTACTGCAAAATCAAGACCCTGTCTTGCCTTCCCACTTTCTCTCTCTCCTTCTCTCTACTTTATTTTTCTTAGACATCTAGTCTCATCTCAATTACAACAGTTATACAATTACCATAAAACACAACAAAACTAAGAGTTAGATGGTGTTTATCATGTATTGGGCAATGTGCTCCTGTTGTATTATCTTTACCTAATTGTCTTTATGCAGATAATCTTTGCCCAAAGTCAGATAACTGGTAAAAGTAGCTGACTGCTAACTTGGGCATTAGTCCTTGAACTCAAGAAGCTTCTGTTCCCAACACACCCTTGTTCACACAGCAGAAGGCTATGGAAGCTTCCTCACAGAGGAACCATTCTCATTCATGTCATACAAGACACATCCTTCATGGTGTTTTTTCAACCATGAAGGGTCAGCTTTATTTTAAATATCCTTCTGAAAATCTTACAGAGTTTGAATTTCATGATGGTTTTTTAACAGAGAGGGTCTGGATTTGAGTAACATGGCCAGGTATTCAAAGTTTAACTTGGTTGTTCGAAACAAGAAGCATTCAACTTTATGAATTTATTCCTCAATTTTATCTAGACAGTTGGACAGCTTATCCTGTGACAATGAGTTTTAGCAATATTAATTTGTGGTTTTATGGGAAGCAGCATCAAAAATGTTTAAGTCACAAACCCTCAGCCCTAACCCTAAGGTTTTGCAGAGCCACAATTTACAGGAAATTTCCAATAACATTCAAATGAAAAGCAATGCCCTGAATGCCAAGAAAGTACTCCTTGGAAGGCTGCTGCCTTTCTGTTGCAGAGGGAAGCCTGAAATAATGAAAACACACTCTCCCTCTCTGTCTTTCTAAAGGGTTATAAAAGCTAAGGCCAAATCACTATACCGTTAATACTAAATTTCAAAAAGTAAGATTTCTTACAAAGAAAGCCAATGCCAAAGAATGCTCAAACTACTGCACAACTGCACTCATCTCACACGCTAGTAATGAATGCTCAAAATTCTCCAAGCCAGGCTTCAGCAATACCTGAGTCGTGAACTTCCAGATGTTCAAGTTGGTTTTAGGAAAGACAGAGGAACAAGAAATCAAATTGCCAACACCTGCTGGATCATCGAAAAAGCAAGAGAGTTCCAGAAAAACATCTATTTCTGCTTTATTGATTATACCAAAGTCTTTGACTGTGTGGATCACAATAAACTGGAAAATTCTGAAAGAGATGGGAATACCAGACCACCTGATCTGCCTCTTGAGAAACCTATATGCAGGTCAGGAAGCAACAGTTAGAACTAGACATGGAACAACAGACTGGTTCCAAATAGGAAAAGGAGTATGTCATGGCTGTATATTGTCAATGGCTTATTTAACTTATATGCAGAGCACATCGTGAGAAACGTTTTGCTGAATGAAGTACAAGTTAGAACTTAGATTGCCAGGAGGGAGAAGCATCAATAACCTCAGATATGCAGATGACACCACTCTTATGGCAGAGTGAAGAAGAACTGAAGAGCTTCTTGATAAAAGTGAACGAGGAGAGTGAAAAAGTTGGCTTAAAGCTCAACATTCAGAAAATGAAGATCATGGCATCCGGTCCCATCACTTCATGGCAAATAGATGGGGAAACAGTGGAAATAGTGTCAGACTTTATTTTTGGGGGGCTCCAAAATCACTGCAGATGGTGATTGCAGCCATAAAATTAAAAGATGCTTACTCCTTGGAAGAAAAGTTATGACCAACCTAGACAGCATATTGAAAAGCAGAGACATTACTTTGCCAACAAAGGTCCGTCTAGTCAAGGCTATGGTTTTTCCAGTTGTCATGTATGGATGTGAGAGTTGGACTATAAAGAAAGCTGAATGCCAAAGAATTGATGCTTTTGAACTGTGGTGTTGGAGAAGACTCTTGAGAGTCCCTTGGACTGCAAGGAGAATCCATCCTAAAGGAGATCAGTCCTGGGTGTTCATTGGAAGAACTGGTGCTGAAGCTGAAACTCCAATATTTTGGCTACCTGATGTGAAGAGATGACTCATGTGAAAAGACCCTGATGCTGGGAGGGATTGGGGGCAGGAAGAGAAGGGGATGACAGAGGATGAGATGGTTGGATGGCATCACTGACTCAATGGATATGGGTTTGGGTGGACTCCGGGAGTTGGTGATGGACAGGGAGGCCTGGCATGCCGTGGTTCAGGTTACCAAGAGTCAGACACAACTGGGCAACTGAACTGAAATGAACTGAAGATTTCTGGGACATCTAAAATTTGTTCCCATCTCAATGAGCACTGAAAAGTCAAAACATTTTTCTCCTGATAATTTATCCAACATGATCAAATGTGAAATGAGATCAATTTCTTGTGTCACATTTTTCTTATTCCCAATAGTAACTATTATGAAGCAGCCTTCATTTTTAAAAGAGAAGTACAAAGTCTGATAGGCTTTTTAAGAAGAAAAAACAAGAATTGATTCAGTCTATCAAAGCCTGTCATGTAACAGGTGAGTCTGGCACCACCAACAACAAAAAACAAATGTGCCAAAGACAGCAAGATGCATGAGAGAGATAAAGCCCAATGCTTCAAGTCATAAGCACCCAACTGGACAGATAAAGAACAACCTGAATCCTGTGTGAAGAAGGGAATGGTGGGAAGGGAGCATGACCAGGCAGCACTGGGCAGTAACTAGAGTGGCTGACTCACTCCACACCTCCAGACAGGGCAGCCACCACGTGTCCTCTGACTTTGCCACTTGGAGTCAAGTTATGTTCCTCATTAAGCTCTTTAAGTGCCACCTGGCCATGCTGAGAATTTTCTGCAACAAAAAAGAATTTCAGTGATTGCCAAAGAAGGCTGCAGTGTAAAGCTAAACAAAGACAACTACATTAACAACAGGCGAAACTCTAACCTGTCACTGACACACCATATTTCAGTATTGCCACAAATAATGCAAGTGTAATCTAAAAACCGAATGCAAGTTACAGATTAGCTTGGCAGTTTCCCCTTCTGCCATTGCTGTATGAGGTTCATGCCTGAGGAGAGCTACCCCACAACTAAACTCTGACTATCACCTTTTAAAGATAAATCCAGAATTTGGTGGCCAGATTCTCAGTTCTGAGATCTAGGACAGCCAGAATATGTTTGAATCTATCTCCAATCTATCACCACGAAGTATTCAGAAAACTTCCCCAAAAAGCTGCTCAGAGTTTTGTGAATTTCCTAGGCCATGGAAGGTTAATTATCACAAAGCTTCCATCTCTTTCTCCACCACTGCCTTATATCTCATGGTTCTAGATAAGGAAGCATAGAATGGGAAAAAAAAAAAAAACTGAAAGCTAAAATAAGGAGGTGATATATGTAATAAAAGGTCTGTCTAGTCAAGGCTATGGTTTTTCCAGTGGTCATGTATGGATGTGAGAGTTGGACTGTGAAGAACGCTGAGCACCAAAGAATTGATGCTTTTAAACTGTGGTATTGGAGAAGACTCTTGAAAGTCCCTTGGACTGCAAGGAGATCCAACCAGTCCATTCTAAAGATCAGTCCTGGGTGTTCTTTGGAAGGAATGATGCTAAAGCTGAAACTCCAATACTTTGGCCACCTCATGCGAAGAGTTGACTTATTGGAAAAGACTGATGCTGGGAGGGATTAGGGGCAGGGGGAGAAGGGGACGACAGAGGATGAGATGGCTGGATGGCATCACGGACTCAATGGACATGAGTCTGAGTGAACTCCGGGAGTTGGTGATTGACAGGGAGGCCTGGCGCGCTGCGATTCATGGGATCGCAAAGAGTCAGACAGGACTGAGTGACTGAACTGAACTGATATGTATAATAATGGCCAGTTAGGATTGTTGTACAGCAGAAAACAACACATTTTACACCAACTAAAAATAAATTTGAAGAAATACAATAAGGATGAAATGATTACTGTTAATGCATCCTCCAACACTGAAAAGCAAGAAAATGCTAGCTATTTAGCAATTAGCAATGCTGTCCCCTTAATTAAAAGTGTAGCACATTCAGGAGAAACTTGACAAATTAATTTCCAGCTTGGTTGAAATGTTTACCAACCCTAGAAGTAAGAACTGCTGGGGCAAACCTAATACAGTCAGCCCTTTGTACCCTTGAGATCCATATCTATGGATTCAACCAACCATGGATAGAAAATAGTTAGAAAAAAGTTCTAGAAATTTCCAAAAGGAAAAACTTAAATTTGCCATGCTCAGGCAACTATTTGCATAGCATTTACATTGTGTTTACAACTGCTTACATAGCATTTGCATTGAATTTACAGCTATTTATGTAGTATGTACACAGTAATAAGTAGTATAGTCTAGGGATGATTTAAAGTATTTGGAGAATGTGGGTAGGCTACATGCAAATACTACACCATTGTCTATAAGGGATTGAACATCCTCAGAGTTTGTTATGGGTGGGGCGGATCCCAGAACCAATCCCTTTCATACCAAGAGACAACTGAACTAGAGAAATATGTAAACACTCTCTAAGCCTGTTAGAGTTTCTGTAACCTTATATCACTTGGGACAGCAGTTCTTAAAAGCATGGTCCACAGACCTTCTAGGAATCCTTAAGGTCTTATCAGAGGGAACATCAGGTCCCTATTTTCATAATAATATGAAGCTGCTCTTTGCCTTTCTCATTGAGCTGACACTGTGACCTCAGGGTGGCCATAACTGCAGCAGTTTGAAGCAGGATTTCAGTTCTCCAACAGGGATTGAACCCAGGATGTGGAGGTGAAAGCACCAAATCTTAACAATTAGACCACAGGGGCTGGTTTCTATATGGCACTGGCTCTTGTCTGCTTCTAAGAAAGGAATTTCAGCAAAGAGGTGGAAAGTAGTGAAACAAGTTAATTGTTTATTAAAAATTACATGTGGATAAATACCTGGGTGGGCTCAGAGAAAATGTCACAAGCTTTTGAGGTGAATTAAACCACTTATCTTGGGGCAGTTGTTCTGGGTTTCTTCATTTTGCTTTGTCTGGCTTTGAGTCCATACTTCTTCTGGCTCAGGGCCCTCCCCTGTGTGCTCATGTATCTTTTAGCCAAGATGGATTTCAGTGTGAGGGTCTCTGGGAAGTAGCAAAACTTATTATGGTCTGGCATCCCTTCCCTTGAGGTACTTTTCTGCACATGTGCAGTATTGGTGGGGGGTGGGGGGCTCTCCTCGACCTTAAGAAAGAGAAATATGTGGCCTCCTTATCTTTTATGCAAGCAGGACTCAGCCCCTCTCTGCTACTAGCATTATTGTTATCTTGAAGTGCCCACAGGAAATGAAATCCAGTTGCTTATTCTGTTCCTGTTACTTATCTTTATTTTGAAAGTGTAAATGGGAAGGTAGTTGTAAATGTCTAAACTGGGATCCATCTATCTCCTGCTTCAATTGCACTTACAGTCAAAACAGTATGAGTTAGTGTGTACAATTTCCAGTATTGCAGACGGAAGCAGTCACTTATTCCTCTGAACCTCATAGTTGGGGTACAAAGGTTGTTTCCCTTAGGGGTGTTCTTAATGAATTAATGAAAAGTATTCATATTGTCAACTGTAAATCCTTAAGTTCACTCCTTTTTTTAGTATTTCATATGACAAAATATGCAAGTCCTTCTTTTCTGTATCAAAGTCCAGTGTCTGTCTCAAGCAAAATCCCTTTTGTGATTCTTTGAGCTATGAGGTGAACTAGCTGGCCAGACATTTCCATCATTGGAGAATGATAAATCATTCACTCATTCAGGTGATATTTCATGAGCTCCATATTCTTCAAGGTCTAGACTGTGGAGAGGGGCACTCGGTGCCATCCAGCAGCTCCTCTGGGGATGGTGGCACCCAGCCGGCCTCCAGAGACTCAGACCACTGAATGGGGAGGGGCACCGATTTAGTGGTCTTAAGCTGCTCTTCCACAGACTTTTGAATAGAAAATGGAAAGAGGCTGGCAGAAAATGATGTTTCTAAAAGTAAAACAAAAGAATTAAAAAAGTAAAATTTCAGGAGACAGCCTCTTATAGATTAAGAAAAACAGAGTAAAAATGGTTTCCTGGCTATTTTCCAGCTCTCATCACACAACCCAACTCTGTGCCATACACAAGTTTAAACAACACACTAGTTTATCAAATCATGAGTCAGAAAATGTAAAATCCATGTTTTGGTACTGGCTTTAAATATTTTAGGGTGGTGGAAAAAACTTAGTTTACAGTTTATTAGCTTAGAAAATTCTGATAACTTTTCCTGATGTAAGCTAGAAAGTAACATGCTGTTAATTATCATGAGGGCATGAGCTTATGGACTGATCAATAATACATAGAAAATGAGATCTCTACTACCAAGAAAACAGGTGTCTGCTTGACAGAAAGGCAAAATTAGACAGTATAACACTTGTAATTTCACATCTATGATTCTTCATAAAACTTTTAAAGACCAATTATGTCCTATCAATGTTAGATCCAAGCCAACTAAGTGATTTATGTACAAATACCCTCATACATGAGGTAATTGTTGATTCAGTAACTTATCTTTATTAAATATGAACTCGAGATTATATTGGAAAGCAATTTACACTTGTGAATTTATGCTCAATTCACCTTCACTTTCTGTTTTAAAAATATACCCTTTAAATAACTAGAGGACAAGAGATATTGCTTTTATTTTAGAAGGAAATTAAACACAATAGTTTAGTGCCGTGATTCAGATATGTCATAAAATTCAGTTGATATTCTCTTTAATGCAATTTTCCAAAGTGATAGCTTTCAGTGATGCTGTACTGAAGTAAAAATTTCAACCCCTAAGAGGTGGCTTCATTTATTTATTATACTAACATCCCCGCATTATCCCCTACTGCACTGAAGACACAGAGCTGGGCACAAATGATAAAGAGTAACCTCTGGTCTCAAGGAGCACAGAGTCTAAGGGCAGAAACTAACACATGAGCAGATCATTATTTAAATGAGATTTAAAAATACAGTGGCAGAAATATGCAATAGACAGACACTAACTCAGCCCAAGGATAACAGGGAAGTATCCTGGAGTCAGGAACACTTGCTATGAGCCTTAACGACTGAGCAGGAATTATATAGACTCCAGCAGATGGGACTGGGTCAGTAAAGACAAAGAGGGAATAAAACCACCTCATGTGTGCAGCAAGCTGCTAGGTAGTGGAGCATTTCCCTGACAGCTACAGATCTAGACACTCAGTCACCCAGAACCCATTTTCAAACTGCCTTTGTACTCGCTCAGACTCCCTCATCCCTCCCCCTAAAGGCTGAGTGGGAAGCTGACACTCTGGCAGCAACATGACCAATCCTCCAAAGATCCACCAAGAAACCCCCTAGGCTGCAGTCAAGGCTGAAGGGAGCATTCGAAAATTTGGAAATGATATAACTACAGCCCACAAAATGTAAACATTGTCCTTTCTCTTTCTTTTTAACTGCACTTGCTATAATTAGACGATCCAGACATTAAAATCTTACTGTAGCCCTTGCATAAATTAGATTAAAAGAAGGGACAAAGTTCAGTTTCCTCTGAAGCTACAACCTCACAAGAATGAAATCATCTTTCAAGAAATAATCTTGTCCTGAAAAAGAAATTCAAGGAAGTGTTCTAGTCTAAAAAGAATTAAGGGGCGGGGTGGGGTGGTAACCCCTCTGTATCACCCAATCCACTAAAAACTGTTTGGAGTCAGTTTAACACTTTCCGCAATTTTATTTATTTATTTTTGCTGGTGTTTTTTGCTTTGTTTAGTTTCACTGTATCCTGGGTGCTTCTATATTTAAATGTTTAGTTTAAAAGAATCCTAAGTATTCTCTTGCTATGCTTCTTAATAGTCTTAGACTAAACACTGCAAAAGAAAAATCCCTTGGAAATAATATTAAATCTCTAGAATTGTAAAAATAGCCACATGCAGGCTAACCCAGCAATAACATCACTAAATCCTTATTGTCCCCCAGCTCACATGTCATCCTGAGCTGTAAATGAGTTGAAGTATATCTGCAAAACCCACCCTGTAGAGAGAATCAGATTACTAGGAATGATCTCCTGGAGCAGACTGCAGCAATATAAACTCATCTGCCACCACCCTAGAATACTTAGAACTAAAGGGAAACCCAAAGCTTCACATAATAACTGGACTCAATAACCCTACCATGAAAACTAGTGATAATGGGTTATACAACCAGCTTATGGATAAATACATAAATAGAATAAGTGAGATTAACTGTATGTCTTCCTATCATTTATATTCCCAATAACCAGTGAAAGAAGTAAACCCTACACTCTTTAGTATTTACTTCATTAGAGTGTAAAACACAATATGAAGAAAAAATGTAGGCATAGAATATAAAGCAAATATGCTTTGCAAAACCTCAGAATGCTTTCATTTTCTTCAGCCCCTTTGCTGAAAATACATGAGGCAAACTGGATTATCTTAATTTTTCAGGTGCACCTCATTTATCAGAATATATTATAAGAAAGAAAAGCCTAAAGATATTTTTTAATTAATTCTCTGTTTGTACTAAAATATAATTCCCAGCTAAATGTGAATCCAGCAAGTTAATGCTTACATTTCGCATTTCACATTTCACATTGCATTTTCATCAATTAAATGTATCAACTATTCAATGATCCAGTCTAAATTGCTAAAGTGAAAATAGGTTGGTAAGGGTCACAGAGACAGGGCCTTAGATATAAAAATGCAAAAAATTTCACTTTGCTTATTCAGTCTTCACCAGGAAAAAAAAAAAAATCATCCTCTCCTCTACCAGACATTGAACAAGTTTCTGGGAATAGAAAATACTACATGAAACATGTTGTAAGAGAAATATGGACAAATAACTGGGAGGAGTGGAGACGTCTTCACAGATGAAAGCTCTTCAACAGAGGCACCCAGACATGGCAGACACAGGAGTGGTAGTGGGGGGGTCCTGTCTAGTCTGAGGCCACCAGGACATGATTGCATGAGTGAAGATGGCAGGAGATGGGGGAGCAGTCAGGATGACACAGTGGGAATGATTGTGGGCTGCACTGAAAGTAAGCAGGAAATAAAGGGCAGGAAGGAAACTCTGGAACCTTGTGATAACCTGACACATGGACACAGTGAAGACGCGGGTCCATCTGTGCAAGTCAGATCTGCAGCAGAAAGAGAGATGAGGGGCACATCAAAGGCAGAGTAATCAAAGACTGACAACTGAGTGGATGCAGAGAAGACGACAGACTTACTAACACAGAAGCTGGGATAACGCTGTTTAATAGAGAAGGGAACCCAGAAAAGTAGGTTTTCAGAGAAAGATAATGAGCTTGGTAACAACTTTCCACAGTGAGTATACAATGCCCACAGGACCTCCACACAGAGGTGCTCAGTGTATTGTTACTGAACCCTGGTTCAGCTGCTCACCACTCAAAAGCCAGTGCTTGAAAGGCAAATGTTGGTAGAAAGGAAAGTTGTTTTAATCAGAAATCTGACTGTCTTGGGATAAGGTGGACTCCTGTCCCTAAAACCAACTCAGATGATTCTGCTAGGCCACGACAGTTTTTAAAGGGGAAGTGGGGTAAAGAATCTCAGTGAATCGCTGAGGCAGGAGGCCAAGCCCTGCATCATTCTACATCATGCAAGACTGACTGATTCCTCGTGATCTTTCTTCAGATGTTGTCTTGTCCCCATGGTCTGCCCACAAGATTGCTAAGGGGGCTGCTCCAGGTCGATACCTAGTCATTCTTTAACTGCTTAATTCCTCTTTTAATCTAAGTAAAGAATCAACAGGTTAGGCAAGATACTATGTACATTTAGTAGAGCATAAGTCAGGAGTTAGGTGAAACATTACCTACCGATCTCATTTTTATGATAAAAAGTTTACCGGGGTAACAGAAATAAACCAATGGGCAAAGGACAAAAGAGCTGCTTACAAAAGCTCACTTGTCAAGACATCATTCCCTTTCTATGGGACTAGGGGCAAAGGTCCATCTTTGGTAGCTTCTTCATACTAACATAGTGTTGTATTCTGAAGTAGAAGATGTTGACATGTGTCTGTATCATCTCTTTGCTGGCAATTTCAGTTGCCTGCCTACATACATGGGTAAAGCAAGCTGCAATTATTTTGATGCTCACAAAGATGCAGATTATTATGAGCAATAATGTTGATCCCATTCTCTTGAGGCCTGTTCTTAGAATTGTGGTAGCCATAGACAGTGTAGCTTATGTCATAGCTATAGTCTGGTTGGCATATAGTTAGCTTTTTTCCCCTGGTGGCTGTTACACTATCTGCAAAACAATTCAGTAATGTATACCAGTTACTCAAACTCTGACTCTCCTTAACCACTTGAATCCACTCTTTCATGACTCAGGGAAGCCTAAAAGACCAGCTTTTCTACAAAGAAGAACATAGAAGGGCCTTTGTACTTGTGGGGGGCACTCAGGGTTCTGCTTAGTTTCAGTATGATTTAGGGCTGGGAGAGCAAAGAGAGGAACTGAATCTAAGTGACTGTCAGATGTGTGAGAAGCTAGAATCTTTGCTTCTCTCTCAACCCCAGTGCCCTGCACACTGTCTGGTATGTAGTAGGCACTCAAAGAACTTGTATTATGCAATTGTAGTTCTGAAAGAATAAGCCTAAAAGGAAAAGTAGGCATTAAAAATAGAACCTTATAAATAAATTTGGGGCACAACTAACAGTTCAGTTCAGTTCAGTCACTCAGTCATGTCCGACTCTTTGCAGCCCCATGAACTGCAGCATGCCAGGCCTCCCTGTCCATCACCAACTCCCGGAGTTCACCCAAACTCATGTGCATCGAGTTGGTGATGCCATCCAGCCATCTCATCCTCTGTCGTCCCCTTCTCCTCCTGCCCCCAATCCCTCCCAGCATCAGGGTCTTTTCAAATGAGTCAACTCTTCTCATGAGGTGGCCAAAGTATTGAAGTTTCAGCTTTAGCATCAGTCCATCCAAAGAACACCCAGGACTGATCTCCTTTAGAATGGACTGATTGAATCTCCTTGCAGTCCAAGGGACTCTCAAGAGTCTTCTCCAACACCACAGTTCAAAAGTATCAATTCTTTGGCACTCAGCTTTCTTCACAGTCCAACTCTCACATCCATACATGACCATTGGAAAAACCATAGCCTTGACTAGATGGACCTTTGTTGGCAAAGTAATGTCTCTGCTTTTGAATATGCTGTCTAGGTTGGTCATAACTTTCCTTCCAAAGAGTAAGCGTCTTTTACTTTCATGGCTGCAATCACCATCTGCAGTGATTTTGGAGTCCCCCCAAAAAAAGTCTGACACTGTTTTCACTGTTTCCCCATCTATTTCCCATGAAGTGATGGGACCAGATGCCATGAGCTTAGTTTTTTGAATGTTGAGTTTTAAGCCAACTTTTTCACTTTCCTCTTTCACTTTCATCAAGAGGTTTTTTAGTTCCTCTTCACTTTCTGCCATAAAGGTGGTGTCATCTGCATATCAGAGGTTATCGATATTTCTTCTGGCAATCTTGATTTCAGCTTGTGTTTTTCCAGCCCAGTGTTTCTCATGATGTACACTGCATATAAATTAAAACAGCAGGGTGACAATATACAGCCTTGACATACTCTTTTTCCTATTTGGAACCAGTCTGTTGTTCCATGTCCAGTTCTGACTGTTGCTTCCTGACCTGCATATAGGTTTCTCAAGAGGCAGGTCAGGTGGTCTGGTATTCCCATCTCTTTCAGAATTTTCCACAAGGGTAGGCAAAAGTACAGGTTCCAGACACAAAAATAAGAAAAAATTTTAGAGAAAAGAGAGAAACACAGGAAAGATGCCTTATAAGCCACAAGACAACACAATAAGGTGCTGGTAGCAAGTTACAAAGAAGGAAGCCAACACCAAAATGAAAATTAATTAGTTTCTAGAGCATATTTAACCTTTGTGGGCAGATCACCTGCTTTAAACTCACTTTAGGGAAGCAAAATTTTAATCTAATAATTAACACTTATATTTGTAAATTTCTCAAAAGCAATCTGCATATTTAATACTATAATTATGCAAAGATAGTTTCATTTCATCTCACTTAGCTAATAAGGTAAGTGAGACCAAGAGACATGTAATAGTCTGGAGTTGTAACAAAATTCTAAATTATTCTTTTCAACAGTTTGTCATACATCTCTTCATTATATCATATTTCAATGACAGCAGTCTTTTGTCCTGAGTTCTTTGTAGAAACAGATCAGAGAGCCAGTCCCACCCTATCCCCTCTCAACTTTAAGTACCCCAATGGTTTCCTGTCACCTCCTCTTCAATGTATTCTCAAATCTATTTCTCATCCTCATTTTTTATCTGGAAATACTTCTCCAAAGTGCAATATCTTTCACCAGAAGCTAAACTTAATCAAATAAGCATACAGAGAAAGAAAAAGACACTTAGCAAGCATGTCCAAGGAATTTTAGCTCCAAGAATCATAGAAATCATAGTTTGAAATCCTTGACAATCATCTCATCTCAAAGATTCCAAGCCTTACAGCTCATCAGAATTACCTGGGAATTGTTTACAAATCAGTGCTTCTCAACTTTTCCTTCAGCACTTGCATCAGAAAAGGGATCTGCTCATGGTGAAACCATCTGGCATGGGGGCATTTGTCTCTGGAGTACTGAAGGGATCAGTTGGATATCGCAAGTCACACCAGTATCCTTGTGCAGTGAAAGGTCATCTCCACAACCTGGGTTGCTCAAACACTGAGCTTATCAAAGAAAGAACTAGCCCTTGACTTGTTCTTGGGTGGCATTTTAGCAAGGGCATTACAGTAGGAGCAGAGTTAAGAAGTTGCTGGGGTGACCTCCAACTGCCAGAACATCAAGAAACCCCTTTATTAAAGCACATGAAGGTGGGGCGGGGGCCAATGTTGGAGCTGACCAGAGGAAGATTCAATCTGAAGTCTGTTTAGTGACAGCAAGCTTCATAGGAGTGAATGCTTATATTGAGGAGAATGTGAGTTCTAATTCCTAATGTGTCCTAAAGGAGTTTTTACTATATGTATGCTTCACTATATGGCCAGACGTTATGTTATTAAAGTTTAGGCTCAAGGACAAAAAAATGTCTCTGAGCCCTTGGCTTTGGGCCATAGTGTATCAGTTTGCTGTCTGTGAGGCAGAGACTAAATGCTCAGGTCAGTGACTCAAGTGCTGAATGCCTGACTGACACCCAATCAAAACCCTGGACACCAAGGCTTGGGGGACCTGACCTGACTGGCAGTACTTTGCAAATACTGTCACTCATCACTGTTGAGAGTGCATCCCCATCTAACTCTGAAGAGAGAATTCTGACACTTGGCTTCTCCTGGACTTTTTTTTTATTTATGGTAATATATTTATGGGTAAAGTAAAACTATAAGTGAGCAAGAGCATAAAAGATTTGAAGATTATACTCAAAAGCTCAATTGGCTTCGTCAATTACCTCTAAGCTTTCATTGAATTCTACTTTACTATTTTCTGCTTTTAATCTTATTTCCTTCTTTTTTCTTTTTTAAATTATTTATTTTAATTGGAGGTTAATTATTTTACAATATTGTAGTGGTTTTTGCCACTGCATTCATTGACATGAATCAGCCATGGGTGTACATGTGTTCTCCATCCTGAAACCCCCTCCCACGTCCCTCCCCATCCCATCCCTAGGACGCACCAGCCCTGAGCACCCTGTATCATGCATCGAACCTAGACTGGACTTTTCCCTGCATGACTTTTTCATTTGCTGATGTCAATCTGTGTCTTAACACAATAAGCTGTAATCATAGTGTCACAACTTTCCTGAACCCCGTGAGTCCTAGTGATCATGAGCCAGGAACCCCTCACATTACTGAACTCAAGTTCGACTGCTTGACACTTGAAAGCCAGTACTCAAGAGATAATTGCTTAAAGAAAGAAAAGACTGCAGGCAGCCTATGTGGGCAAGATAACATCTAAAGAAAGGTCTCAAGGATCAGCAAGCCTGCATGCTGATTCTTCATCGTTTTCCACTGCAAGCAGACTTGCTGATCCCTGTGATCTTTCATTAAATGTTTTCTTGCCCACATAGGCTGCCTGCAGAATGGCTTAAGAGGAAGCTGGGAGAGGAAAAGATCTAATCATCAATTAACCATTTATTCTTGTTTCCTACTTCTCGAAGAAAAAATCAACATCCTAGGCAAGGTAAAACCAAGGTCTTGAAAAATAAATAGAAGCTAGTGTTAAAGGTTGGGATTTACAGCAAAACCAAGCTCTTGGGCCAAGGGGCTGTTTGCACTAACACAAGCCCATTCATGGCATCAGTTCAGTTCAGTCACTCAGTCGTGTCCGACTCTTTGCCACCCCATGAATCGCAGCACACCAGGCCTCCCTGTCCATCACCATCTCTCTGAGTTCACTCAGACTCACGTCCATCGAGTCCGTGATACCATTCAGCCATCTCATCCTCAGTCGTCCCCTTCTCCTCCTGCCCCCAATCCCTCCCAGCATCAGAGTCTTTTCCAATGAGTCAACTCTTCTCATGAGGTGCCCAAAGTACTAGAGTTTCAGCTTTAGCATACCTCATGACAAACACTGGAAGTTCTGACCGCAATTATGGGGATCTCCCAAAGTTCATTTGATGAGAATGTCAACCCAGAAATCTTTATATTTTATACACTCTGTGAGTTAATCTGAAATAGCCACTGAGCCATTAGTTTTAGCACAGGCTTTTAGGAGCTTCTAATCTAGCCAAATGGACACGGAACAACAGACTAATTTCAAATTGGGAAAGGAGTACATCAAAGCTGTATATTGATACCCTGCTTATTTAACTTTTATGCAGAATACATCATGCAAAATGCCAGACTAGATGAAGCACAAGCTGGAATCAAGATTGCCAGGAGAAATATCAATAACCTCAGATACACAGATGACACCACCCTTATGGCAGAAAATGAAGAGCCTCTTGAAGAAAGGAAAAGAGGGGAGTGGAAAAGTTGGCTTAAAACTCAACATTCAAAAAACTAAGATCATGGCATCCAGTCCTGTCTCTTCATGGCAAATAGATAGGGAAACAATGGAAACAGTGACAGACTTTATTTTCTTGGGCTCCAATGTCACTGCAGATGGTGACTGTAGCCATGAAAGTAAAAAAGCCTTGGTCCTTGTAAGAAAAGCTATGGTCAACCTCTGTTCAGTTCAGTTCAGTCGCTCAGTCATGTCCAACTCCTTACAACCCCATGAATTGCAGCATGCCAGCCCTCCCTGTCCATCACCAACTCAAACTCATGTCCATTGAGTCAGCGATGCCATCCAGCCATCTCATCCTTTGTCATCCTCTTTTCCTCCTGTCTCCAATCCCTCCCAGCATCAGAGTCTTTTCCAATGAGTCAACTCTTTGCATGAGGTAGCCAAAGTACTAGAGTTTCAGCTTTAGCATCAGTCCTTTCAAAGAACACCCAGTACTGATCAACTCTGACAGCATATTAAAAATGAGAGATATTACTTTGCCAACAAAGGTCCATCTAGTCAAAGATATGGTTTTTTCCAATAGTCATGCATGGGTCAGAATTGGACCATAAATAAAGCTGAGCACTGAAGAACTGAGGCTTTTAAACTGTGGTATTGGAGAAGACTCTTGAGAGGCACTTGGACTGCAAGGAGATCCAACCAGTCCATCCTAAAGGAAATCACTCCTGAGTTTTCATTGGAAGGACTGATGCTGAAGCTGAAGCTCCAGTACTTTGGCCACCTGATGTGAAGAACCAACTCATTTGAAAAGACCCTGATGCTGGGAAAGATTGAAGGTGGCAGGAGAAGTGTACGACATGGTTGGATGACATCACCGACTCTATGAACATGAGTTTGAGTAAGCTCCTGGAGTTGGTGATGGACAGGGAAACCTGGTGTGCTATAGTCCAGGGGGTCACAAAGAGTCAGACATGACTGAGTGACCGAACTGACTGATCTAGGCAACCAGCCATATGCTGCTTAAAATAACTTAAAAAAATTCCTGTCATTTTATTTGTACATTTCTAGTTCACAGTCTCCTGAGAAAACTGGCTTCAATATTTAAGTGGTTCACATTGTTGGAAATTTTTCCCTTATATGTGTAAAATATCTCCACATGACTTTTAAAAATGTTTACTCTTAGATGCAAGCCAATGAGACCATTCAGAGTAAATCTCCATGTGCTTTCCACATGCTAGCCCAAACACTTGCAGTTTTGTTTGTTTGTTTCTCCTAAGTCTTTTCTGATCTCATCATCCAGAGTTTCTTTAGTAGCTCTCAGTCAGGTGGATGAAGAGGAGCTCCCAGCAACCAACTGCATCTGTACCCTCAGACAATAAGCACAATCCATGTGAAGATGGAATATATCTGTTGGTCATGGAAAGAGGCTTCATTTTCAAGTAATACAATATTTTCTTAATGATTTATTAATATCATATCAAATAGAAAAATTTAACAAGAAAAAACACTATAAGTACATTCTATATATATATATACACTGGACACCACAAAAATGTACATATTTAAAGAAAGATAAATGATGTTGTTGTTCATTTGGTAGGTTGCATGGAAATCCACTTACAAAGCCCATTAAAAAATAAAATAAACTCTGGGAAATGATATCAGGCAAGTGGATGGGAGAGAGGGTATATTTCCAAGAGAGGAGAAATGCTTTTCTGACTTGGGAACCCTGGAGAAAGTGCTAAGCCAAGAGGTATGGAACCTCTGAGTTCTCCTTCCTGGCTGCCTGGCTGCAGGGAAGATGCATCTCGCCTGCTCTCTCCCATGTGACAGGACCATGTCTCCGTGGGATGTGGCCTGTGGTTGTCCAGCTCTTCCAGCAAATGGCAGCTAACTCTGCCTACATCTGCAGCAAAGCATTAGAGTGCATACAGCTCACACCACCCAGGTCCTCCAGTGGAGCCTCCATCAGTAGTTAAGTTGATGTTCTCCTAAAGGTTATGACTCCTGTATTTCTCTTCATATATTTGAGTTTGGGATGACAAAAAATGGTTATTTAATGGTCCCCAACAATTAATCTTCTTTTTTAAGACTGTGAGTACAACACACAACAAATATTAATTGATCTTCTGAAGTCCAACCCAGCTCCATCCCCATCTTCTCGAAGTTGTCTGGACCCCTCTAGAGTAGACAAAAGAAACATTTCCCCTGTTACTTATTTGTAACCTGCAACTTACTCCCTGATAAAATTTATTTCCATCTAACATATATATATATATGCATTTTTAACATGTGATGCTGAGTTCATGAAGAATCTGAGTGCCATACTTGTCTTTTCTGTACCTTGATGGCTTCCTTAGCTGTTCAGTCACTGAGTCATGTCCAACTCTTTGCAACCCTATGGACTGCAGCATGCCAGACTCTTCTGTCCTTCACTATATCCCAGAGCTTGCTCAAATCCGTGTCCATTGAGTTGGTGATTGAGTTGGTGATGCTATCGGACAATCTCATTTTCTTTTTTTTTTTTTTAATTTATTTTTACTTTATTTTACTTTACAATACCATATTGGTTTTGCCATACATTGACATGAATCCACCATGGGTGTATATTAGCTCCCAATCCTGAATCCCCCTCCCACCTCCCACCCCATATCATCTCTCTGGATCATCCCCGTGCACCAGCCCCAAGCATCCCGTATCCTACATCGAACATAGGCTTGTGCTTCATTCTTACATGATAGTATACACATTTCAATACCATTCTCCCAAATCATCCCACCCTCTCCCACTCCCACAGAGTCCAAAAGTCCTTTCTATACATCTGTGTCTCTTTTGCTGTCTCACATACAGGGTCATCATTGCCATCTTTCTAAATTCCATATATATGTGTCAGTATACTGTATTGGTGTTTTTCTTTCTGGCTTACTTCACTCTGCATAATAGGTTCCAGTTTCATCCATCTCATTAGAACTGATTCAAATGAATTATTTTTAATGGCTGAGTAATACTCCATTGTGTATATGTACCACAGCTTTCTTATCCATTCATCTGCTGATGGACATCTAGGTTGTTTCCGTGTCCTGGCTATTATAAACAGTGCTGCAATGAACATTGGGGTACATGTGTCTCTTTCAATTCTGGTTTCCT